>SNQJ01S0041216.1:79859-110160 GCA_010110895.2 Picea sitchensis | reverse complement strand
TTGAAAAACAGAGGTTGTAGCCTCACAATGAGTTGGAGCTCATATGTATGATAATGTACAAAATGTAAAGATTACTTATCATACCAAGAAGAAGAGGTTTTTACCCTTTATGGGTTTCCTCAGGAAATATTTGTCTCTGTATATTTCATATGTGTGACTGATGTCGAATTTTCTATTGCTTACCTCCCTACATTATTGTGATTGCCATTAAGTGCTATGAAAGGAGTTTAAAATAACCATAATTGTTTAAGTATGGTAACAACTGATTCACCCCCCCCCTCTCAGTTGTCCAACATGTCATCTAGATACACCACTACAAAAGTATTGGTGAATGGTCGTAGGATATATTCCATCATCTTTATGAAAGTGGTTGGAGCATTTGTCAAAACAAAGGTCATGACCAACCATTTAAAAAGGCCTTCCTTTGACTTGAAGGCGGTTTTCCATACATCTGTTTGTTCTATTGGGACCTGGTGGTAGCCAGACCTCAGATCAATCTTATTGAAGTATTTGTCCCCCATGAGTTGATCAAGGAGGTCGTCGATTTGGGGAATCAGGTACTGGTTTCTGACTGTGATTTCATTCAGATCTCAGTAACCAATGCATATTCGCCATGTTCCATATTTATTATATACCAGCACAATTTGGCTCCCCCAAGGTGATGAGATGGGATGGATGTGCCCCTTGTGGAGCAGTTCTTGGATTTGTCACTTGATCTCCTCATTCTTTAATAGAGAGCGACAATAGACTGGCCCATTGGGAAACGGTGTTTCGGGTGTCATATCAATGGGGTGCTTGACCTGGCAGTGTAGAGGTACCCCGATAGATGAGGAGAAGATATCATAGTATTCTTCCATGACCTTATCTACTTGCTTTTGTTGTGTGGAGAGGTCAGCCACAGAGACCCTGGATGTGGTTGTGATCTTTTGCTTATTCTGAGAGCGAATCATGAAGAAGACAAACTTCCCCGTCTGAGAGATGACCTTCCTACATTTCTTAGCAGAGGTCAAGGAAATAGAACTAGGTGGGACTACCTCAGGTATCTTGTACAATTTTCTGTTCAAAGTAATAATAACACTAGGAGGCCTAGACTCATATACAGCATGATGTTTCCATAAATAAGGTTGGCCCAAAATAATATCACAAAATTCGAGAGGAGCAACATCACACAATACCTCATCATTGAAGGGCTTGATCTCATCCGACAATCGACATTGTTGGCTAACGCAGAGATTGCTTCCTTGGCAGAGCCATCCAATGGTTTAGGGTTGTGGGTGAGGCGTTGTCGACAGGGCCAACTGCTTGATGACCTCTACTGAGATGAGGTTCTTATGGTTATTGTTGTCCATGATGAAGTGCAGTGAGGTGCATTTTACCCACATCTGTGAATGGAACATGCATTCTCCTTCTTCTGGCTCGTCTCTATCACCAAGCTGGAGTTTGGTGGTAGAAATGGTGGCACTGGGTTCCACATCAATGATCCATCTTCCCTTTTTTGGTTCTATATTGGAGTCTGAACCCACATCTGATTCAGAGGCTTTCACTTTAGCCACCAGAGACTACTTTGAGCAGGAGTTAGCAGTGTCATGCCAAGGGCTCTTATGTAAGTCGCACCACTTCTCGGTATCTTTCTTCGTCTTTCCAGTGTCCTTCTTTTCTTTTGGTTTGGAATAGTTGTCCTGATACTATCCATATTTTCTATATCCTTTGTTCTATAGGTTGGCACCACCCTTTCCTGGCTTTTGTTGTGAGGGGTTCCCAGGCCCAAATTGATGTGTCTTTTGTTTGATCTTCTGCTCAATTTTGACAGCATATCGGTAGGCCGCGCCCAAGGATGAGATGTCCAAAAATTCCATTTCGCTCTGGATGTATCTATGCAGAGCATCGCGGTACTTGAGCACTAGATGTCACTCCAAATCTTTGATATCCAACTTGGTGCAGAAGGTACGAAATATATTCGTGAAATCTGGCACCGCTTGGTCTCTTTCTTTCCGCAGTGTGGTCCATTTGGTATACAAGTCATCATAACTTCCGACGGGGAAGTATTTTTCCTTAATAGAATCTATCAAGGAATCCCAGGTGGTCATGACTATAAATAATGAGGGTTCCTCTATTTCCTTTTTATCACAGAAAGTTTCCCACCAATCTTTGATGTGGGGAATGGCCTTGAGGAGTGCAAAAGTAATCTTTTCTCTATTCGAAAAGTTATGGACATAAAAATACCCTTATAGTAGATTCAACCACCTGTCTACATCATCTACGTCTATCTAACCTTTAAATATAGGAATATCGAAGTTTAATTGTACCTTGAAGGGGGTGGCACCTCTGCTCGAAGAATATGTGTCACCTGTTGGTAGTCGTCGAAGGAGTTGCATGAAACTATCTATCATATCATTCCTTTGTTGCATGAGGGCTTCCTCAATCAACAGTTTGAAAGGATCTCATGTCCCATCATCTTTCTTTTCTCCTACCATGAGAGGTCGCTTAGGTGTGCGAGAGATTTTTTCCTCAAGAGAAACAAGATTGAGACCCAACTCTTTGTACTCCGACCTCATTGGGGATATGCATTAAGACGACAAGGAGTAGACTGCTCTGATACCACTAATCTAGATTTTATGAGTAAAATGAAATGAATACAAATTATTAATAGGTGTTTAACACAAAATTACAGAGATACAGTAAAACTGGTTTTCTATTCAATAAGGAAATAAGTTGAAACTATAAAATGTAGTGGAAACAAGCTTGTTGGAATGGTGGCAACTTATCTCTAAGAAGAGATGTGATGGTTGCACTCATTCACAAGAATATTATTACAATGAGGCTCTGAAGGCATTTTTACAATAAACAGAAAGGCCAAAAACCCTAGACATCCAAAAACCTAACCCTAGGAGATGAAGTGCCAAAAGTCATGTGGGCCCCATTTGGGTAAGTTAGTACATCAACTTACCGGGGTCGTAACTTTTGCATACGATCTCCATTTTAGGAAATCAATCAATCAATGATGTGATTGGTGCTTCCTGTTTTATACTCGATGTTGAGGTGGAATTGTTGCAAGTATGTGGACCAATTTTGATGGCAATCATTCTGCAATTTTCCTTGTGTCTGCATGAACTGCAGTGGATTATTATCAGTGTAGATGATTGTCTCCTTCACAAGAATGTAATGTATCCACTGGCAGTAGGCTTGCATAGTGGAGTACATTTATTTGTCATAAGTAGGGTAATTACGGACAACATTTGATAGTCTCTCACTATGATAGGCCATGGAGTGGTCGTGCTGAGTTAGAACGACGCCCACCGCATAGTCTGAAGCATCTGTCTTGATCTCAAAGGGTTGTTGCAGGTCAGGTAGTGAAAGTAATGGGACTGAGTACAAACACTGCTTCAAATAATTGAAATATTGTTTTTGGGACTGGCCCCACGCAAATTTTTCCTTACCACCACCTCTAGTTATTTGGCTAAGGGCTCATGCAATATGGGAGAATCCCAACATGAACCTGCGGTATAAATTGGCTAGGCCCAAGAATCTCTAAAGCTCAATGAGTGTGCCTGGGGATGGCTAGTCATGGATGACTTGGATCATGGCTCAATCCACATGTACACCATGTTGACCAATTATGTATCCCAGGTAATGGACCCTGTCAATGCCGAAGGAGCATTTTTCCATGTCGGCATATAGCTTGTGTTGCTGCATGGTGTGAAGAACCTATTGAATATGTTGCAAATTTCCGGCCCAAGTCTTGTTGTAAATGAGAACGTCTTTCAGATACACCACTACAAATGTATTGGTGAATGGTTGCAAGATATCGTCCATCATCCTCATGAAAGTGGCTGGAGAATTTGTCAAACCAAAGGGCATGACCAACCATTCAAAAATGCCTTCCTTTGACTTGAAGGCGGTCTTCCGTACATCTTTATGTTCTATCCGAACTTGGTGGTAGACAGACTTTAGATCAATCTTACTAAAGTATTTGGCCCCCGTGAGTTGATCAAGGAGGTCGTCAATTCAGGGAATCGGGTACCAGTTTTTGACTGTGATTTTATTTAGATCCCGATAATCAATGCCGAGTCATTAGGTTCCATCTTTCCTCTCTACCAGCACAATTGGGCTCCCGCAAGGTGATGATATGGGACATATGTGCCCCTTCTAGAGCAGTTCTTGGATCTGTCACTTGATCTCCTCATTCTCTAATAGAGAGCGAGGATAGACTGGCCCATTGGGAAGCGGTGTGCCAGGGGTCAGATCGATGGGGTGCTTGACCTGGCAGGGCATAGGTACCCTAGTAGGTGAGGAAAATATATTTATGTATTCTTCCACGACCTTATCTACTTGCCTCTTCTATGTGGAGAGGTCGACCATAGAGACCCTGGATGTGGTTGTGATATTTCCCTTATTCTGAGAGCGAATCACAAAGAAGAAAAAATTCCCCATCTGAGAGATGACCTTCCTACATTTCTTAGAAGAGACCAAGGAAATAGAACTAGGTGGGTCTGCCTTGGGTATCCTGTACAATTTCCTGTTCCAAGTAATAATAACAATACGAGGCCTAGATTCATATACAACATGACGTTTCCATAAATAAGGTTGGCCCAAAATAACATCAAAAACTTCAAGAGGAGCAACATCACATAATACCTTGTCTTTGAAGGGCTTGATGTCATACGATAGTCGACACTATAGGCTGATGTGTAGATCGCTTCCTTGGCGGAGCCATCCAATGGTGTAGGGTTGTGGGTGCGGTGTTGTTGGCAGGGCCAACTACTTGATGACCTCTTCTGAGATGAGGTTCTTATGGCTACCGCTATCCACGATGAAGTGCAACAGGGTGCCTTCTACCCGCATCTATGAATGGAAGAGGCGTTCTCCTTCTTCTGGCTCGCCTGGTTCACTAAAATGGAGCTTGGTAGTAGAAATGGTGGCAATAGGTTGCACATCAATGATCTCTCTTCCCTTTTTTGGTTCTGGCTTGGATTCTGGACCTGCATCTGATTCAGAGGCTTTCACTTCAGCCACTAGTAACTACTTTGAGCGACAGTCAACAATGTTATGCCAAGGGCTCTTATGGAAGTCAAACCACTTCCTGGTATCTTTCTTGGTATTTCCGGTGTCCTTCTTTGCTTGTGGTTTGGACTGGTTGTTCTGATACTGTCCATATTTTCTCTATTCTTTGTTCTGTGGGTTGGGGTCGCCCTTTCCTGGCTTTTGTTGTGAGGCGTTCCAAGGCCCAAATTGTCGTGTCCTTTGCTTGAGCTTCTACTCGATTTTGATATCATATCAATAGGTCGCGCCCAAGGATGAGATGTCCAAAAAATTATTTTTGGTCTAGATGTATCTATGCAAATCATCATGATAATTGAGCACCAGTTTTCGCTCCGAATATTTGATACCCATCTTGGTGCGCAAGGTATGAAAGATATTCATGAAATCTGGCACTACTTGGTTTCTTTCTTGTCGCAGTGTGGTCCATTTGGTATACAAGTCGTCATAACTTTTGAAAAGGTAGTATTGTTCCTTAATAGCATCCCTGAAGGGATCCCAGGTGTTCGTGACTATAAATAGTGAGGGTTCCTCTATTTCCTTTTTCTCATAGAAAGTTTCCCACCAATCTTTGACGTGGGAAACGACTTTGAGAAGCGCAAAAGTAATATTTTCTCTATTCGAAAAGTTATTGACAAAAAAATACCCTTATAGTAGATTCAACCACTTCTCTACAACATATGCATCTATCTACCCTTCAAATATAGGAATATCAAATTTTATTTGTACCTTGAAGGGTTTGGCGCCTCCGCTCAAAGAAGATGCGTCGTATGTTGGTAGCCATCGAAGGATTTTCATGAAACTATCCATCATCTTGTTTCTTTGTTGCGTCAGGGATTTCTCAATCAACAGTTTGAAAGGATCTCTTGTCCTATCATATTTCTTTTCTCCTATGATGATAGGTCACTTGGGTGTGTGGGATATTTTTTCCTCAAGAGAAACAAGCTCGAGACCCAACTCTTTGTACTCCGACCTCGTTGGGGGCATGCATTAAGACGACAAGGAGAAGACCGCTCTAATACCACTGATACAGATTTTATGAGCATAACAAAATGACTACATATTATTAACATGTTCTTAACACAAAATAACAGAGATACAATAAAACTGGTTTTATATTTAATAAGGAAATAAGCTAAAACTGTAAAATGCAGCGGAAACAAGCTTGCTGGAATGGTGACGTCTTATCTCTTAGAAGAGATGTGATGGCTATTCTCATTCACAAGAAGATGATTACAATGAGGCTCTCAAGGCCATTTTACAATAAACAGGAATTTGAAAAACCCTATACATCCAAAAACCTAACCCTAGGAAATGAATCGCCAAAAGTCATGTGGGCCCCGCTTGGGTAAGTTAGTACATCAACTTCCTAGGGTCGTAACTTTTGCATACGATCTTCGTTTTAGGTGTATGATATCCCGTTGGAAATTTATCATCGAGGAGATTCATTTTGGGGGCTCAATCATTCCTTCAACTATCATGGAGAAGCTCGATCCTGAAAAATCTTCATTTAGGCCCTCAAAATGGCCCAGAAGTTAAAACTGCTAAAAATAGTAAATTGCCAAAATGGTCATAAAATTGTTTTGAGCCAATTGGAAGAGGTGGTTGGCCACTGATATCCATATGGATCAATCCTCCCTCCTTAGGAAGCAATGTTCTCCATTTCATTGATTTCCCCCATCAGATGAGGAAATTTATGTTGAATTTGGCCCCGGGTGAGCCACTTGCCTTGGTGCAGAAGCTGCCCTGCTTTGACGACTCAATAAAACTGGATCCTTTGGTGTCGAGTTCCCTTGATATGTGTGTCCACAATCTAATTGTTGGATGCCTGTTGTATGAATTTTGGGTTGATCTTTGTTGGTGTCAGTTTCTCTTCTACATCTGAGGTGTCCAATAATGGTGGAAAATAAGGGTGAAGGAGATCCATGTTGAACACTAGGTGCAGGCCAAAGAAAGGAGGAATGTTGAGCTCAAAATAATTGTCCCCGATGGCCTTGGTGATGGTTTGCGACCCATAATTGAGTGGACGAAGCTTTTGATGGGATCTTGTAAGGCGTTATTTCTGCAAGTGCAACCAAACTTTGTCTCCCACCTAAAACTTATGTGGCACCCGATGTTGATCATGGAGCTTATTGTACTTATCATTGGACTTATGTAGGATATCCTAAACCTATTGGCGAATGTGTTGGATCATCTCAATGAACCAATTGTATTTTTTAGCTTTAGTTGGAGCACAAGATGAGTCGGTTGAGGTGACCGCAAGGGGAAGTGCAACATCTATGGGACCCAAAGGTTGGAATCCCAACCCCACCTGAAAGGGGCTGTGGCCGGTTGAACTATGCAGGGTTCCATTGTAGCTATGTTGGACATAGGGAAGGCTCTCATCCCATGTGCAAGGGTGCTTTGAGTTATACATGCGAAGGATATGCACAATCATTCGATTGACAACCTTGGTTTGGCCATCTGTCTGGGGCTAGAAGGTCATGGATTTGGTGAGCTTGGTGTCCAACAGTGACCAGAGGCTCGACCAGAATGTACTAAGAAATCGAATGTCTTGATATGAGAGAATGGATTGTGGGATTCCAAAATGTACTTAGACTCGTTCAAAGAAGAGATTGGTACTGGCTTCTATTGTGATGTTCTTCTTGCAGGAAACCAGAACCTCCATCTTAGAAAAGCGATCAAGAACCACAAAAACACAGCCATTTCCCCGCTTGGTGGATGGGAGGCCTGACATGTAGTCCATTCAGATGGATTCCCATGTCCTATCAGCAGTAGGAAGAGGGTTGTACAGGCCCTATTTCTTAGTGGTCGGTTTGGCAATAGCTCAGGCAATGCAGGACTTGATATACTTCCTGACCTCCTGTCAAAGTTTCAGCCAGTAGAAATGTTTTTGTAGCATCGCCACTGTCTTTTCAACACCGAAGTGTCCTACCACCCGACTGTAGTGGGATTCCCAGATCATCTTCGCTCGCTCGCTTGATGGAACAAAGATTTGGCCCTGATGACACGACAACCCATCTTAAAGATGGAAATTATCAACAACACATCCTAAAGATGGAAATTATCGACAACTGTGTTTGCACCCAACATTTGGTAGGTGGTGGTGAAGTCTAGATCTATCTCATAGAGTTGGGGCCATTCAAAGGTCTCATGGTCGTAGGAGTCTAGCACCGTGGTGAGTGTCGTGACTGGTGCTTTGCTGAAGAAATCAACAATGCGATTAGTGGTTCCTATTTTATACTTGATGTTGAGGTGGAATTGATGCAAGTATGTGGACCATTTTTTATGGTGATCATTCTACAATTTTCCTTGTTTCTACATGAACCGCAGTGGCTTATGATCAACTTGGATGATTGTCTCCTTCCCAATAATGTAATGTCTCCACTAGCGGCAGTCTTGCACAATGGAGTACATTTCTTTTTCATAAGTAGGGTACTTATGGACAACATCTGATAGTGTCTAACTATTATAGGCCATGGAGTGGTTGTGTTGAGTGAGAACAACGCCCATCGCATAGTTTGAAGCATCTGTCTTGATCTCAAAGGGTTGGTGCAGGTCTAGTAGTGAAAGTATTGGGGCTGAGCACAAGCCCTACTTCAAATCATTGAACTTTTGTTTTTGGGACTGTCCCCATGTAAATTTCACCTTACCACCACCCCTGGTTATTTGGCTAAGGGCCCATGATATATGGGAGAATCCCAACATGAACCTGCAGTAGAAATTGGCAAAGCCCAATAATCTCTGAATCTCAGTGACTGTGGTTCGGGCTGACAAGTCACGGATGACCTGGATCTTTGTTGGATCCACATGTATGCCATGTTGATCAATTATGTATCCCAGGTAATGGACCCTATCCATGCCAAAGGTGAATTTTTTAAAGTTGGCATATAGCTTGTGTTGTCGTAGGGAGTGTAGAACCTGCTGAATATGCTGCAAATGTTTGGCCAAAATCTTGCTGTAAATGAGAATTTCATCCAGATACACCACTACAAAAGTATTGGTGAATGGTCGTAGGATATCTTCCATCATCCTCATGAAATTGGTTGGAGCATTTGTCAAACCAAAGGGCATGACCAACCATTCAAAAAGGCCTTCCTTTGACTTGAAGGAAATCTTCCATACATCTTTCTATTCTATCGGGACCTGGTGGTAGCCAAACTTCAGATCAATCTTACTGAAGTATTTGGCCCCCATGAGTTGATCAAGGAGGTCGTCTATTCAGATAATCAAGTACCAATTTCTGAATGTGATTTTATTTAGAGCTCAATAATCAATGCAGAGTCGTCAGGTTCCATCTTTTTTCTGTACCAACATGATTGGGCTCCCGCAAGGTGATGAGATGGGATGGATGTGCCCCTTGTGGAGAAGTTCTTGGATATATCGCTTGATATCCTCATTCTCTAACATAGAGCAATGATATACTGACCCATTGGGCAGTGGTGCATCAGGGGTCATATCAACTGGGTGCTTGACCTGGTAGTACAGAGGTACCCCGGTAGGTGAGGAGAATATATTTGAGTATTCTTCCATGACCTTATCTACTTTCTTCTGTTGTGTGGAGAGGTTGGCCACAGAGACCCTAGATGTGGTTGTGATCTTTCCTTATTCTAAGAGCGAATCATGAAGAAGACAAACTTCCCCATCTGAGAGATGGTCTTCCTACATTTCTTATCAGAGATCAAGGAAATAGCACTAGGTGGGACTGCCTCAGGTATCTTGTACAATTTCCTGTTCAAAGTAATAATAACACTATGAGGCCTAGACTCATATACAACATGACATTTCCATAAAAAAGGTTGGCCCAAAATAACATCACAAACTTCGAGAGGAGAAACATCACACAATACCTCGTCTTTGAAGGGCTTGATTCCGTATGACAATCGTCACTGTTGGCTAATGTGGAGATCGCTTTGTTGGCAGAGCCATCCAATGGTGTAGGGTTATGGGTGCAGTGTTGTCGGCAGGGCCAACCACTTCACAAACTTTGCTGAGATGAGGTTCTTCTGGCTACTGCTATCCATGATGAAGTGCAATGGGGTGCCTTTTACCCACATCTATGAAAGGAAGAGGCGTTCTACTTCTTCTGGCTCATCTGGTTCACCAAGATGGAGCTTGGTGGTAGCAACAGTGGCACTGGGTTATGCATCAATGATCTATCTTGCCTTTTCTAGTTCTGGCTCAGAGTCTGAAACTGCATCTGATTCAGAGGCTTTCACTTCGGCCATCAACGAATGCTTTGAGTAGAAGTCACCAGTGTTATGCCAAGGGCTCTTATGGAAGTCGCACCACTTCCTAGTATCTTTCTTTGTCTTTTTGGAGTCCTTCTTTTCTTACGGTTTGGATTGGTTGTCCTGATACTTTCCATATTTTCTCTGTCCATTGTTTTGTGGGTTGGGGCCGCCCTTTCCTAGCTTCTTTTTTTAGGGGTTCCCAGGCCTAAATTGTTGTGTCTTTTGTTTGAGCTTCTGCTCAATTTTGACGGCATATCGGTAAGTCGCGCCCAAGCATGAGATGTCTAAAAATTCCATTTTGGTCTGGATGTATCTATGTAGAGCATCGTGATACTTGAGCACCAGATGTTGCTCCAAATATTTGATACCCATCTTGGTGCGCAAGGTATGAAAGATATTCGTGAAATTTGGCACTGCTTGGTCTCTTTCTTGCCACAATGTGGTCCATTTGGTATACAAGTCATCATAACTTCCGACAGGGTAGTATTGTTCCTTAATATAATCCTTGAAGGAATCCTAGGTGGACTTGACTTTAAATAGTGAGGATTCCTCTGTTTCCTTTTGCTCACAGAAAGTTTTCCACCAATCTTTGACGTGGGGAACATCTTTGAGGAGAGAAAAAGTAATCTTTT
This sequence comes from Picea sitchensis, assembly GCA_010110895.2. NCBI lineage: Eukaryota > Viridiplantae > Streptophyta > Pinopsida > Pinales > Pinaceae > Picea > Picea sitchensis. The sequence goes on along the minus strand of SNQJ01S0041216.1, from coordinate 99,257 downwards.
CTCTATTCAAAAAGTTATGGACATAAAAATACCCTTCTAGTAGATTCAACCACTTGTCTACAACATCTGTGTATATCTGACCTTCAAATATAAGAATATCGAAGTTTAATTTTACCTTGAAGGGGGTGGCTCCTCCGCTCAAAGAAGATGCGTCGCCTATTGGTATCCGTTGAAGAATTTGCACGAAATTATCTATCATCTCGTTCCTTTGTTGCGTGAGGGCTTCCACAATCAACAGTTTGAAAGGATCTCATGTCCCTTCATCTTTATTTTCTCCTTCCATGAGAGGTCGCTTGGGTGTGCGAGATATTTTCTCCTCAAGAGAAACAATCTCAAGACCCAACTCTTTGTACTCTGACCTCGCTGGGGACATGCATTAAGACGACAAGGAGCAAACCGCTCTAATACCACCGATCCAGATTTTATGAGTAGAAAGAAATGAATACAGATTATTAACAAGTGCTTAACACAAAATAACAAAGATACAATAAAATTTGTTTTCTATTCAATAAGGAAATAAGCTGAAACTGTAAAATGCAACGGAAACAAGCTTGCTGGAATGGTGGCGGCTTATCTCTGAGAAGAGATGTGACGACTATGCTCATTCGCAAGAAGATGATTAAAATGAGGCTTTGAAGGTATTTTTACAATCAACAAGAATGCCAAAAACCCTATACATCCAAAAATCTAACCCTAGGAGATGAATCGCCAAAAGTCATGTGGGCCCCGTTTGGGTAAGTTAGTACATCAACTTCCCGGGGTTGTAACTTTTTCCTATGATCTTTGTTTTAGGCGTATGATAGCCCGTTGGAAAGGTATCATGGAGGAGATTCATTTTGGGGGATCAAGCATTCTTTTGACTATCATTGAGGAGCTCAAAATGGCCCCATAAGTTAAAATTGTTAAAAACAGTAAATTGCCAAAATGGTGAGAAAATTGTTTTGAACCAGTTGGAAGAGGTCGGTGACCACCGATATCCACCTGGATCACTTACCCTTAAAAAATTCAAGGGAAATTGGTCTTTCTCCAGCTAGAGTATACATCAAACTTAAAAAAAAATATTTTAAAATTGAATCTCTATTTGTTAATTTGTTAATTATAACCAAGGCAATGTATCAACATGTTACAAGAGGCTCATTTTGAGGATCTAAATCTTTAGTTCATATTAATTGTTTATTCTATTTTTTTATCTATTCAATCTTTTCTTAGTGTAATTTTTTGTTTTTTTTGTTTTTCAATCTTTTCGTAGTGTAATTTTTTTTTTCAAAATCTTGGAGTTTAAACAAAAATATTTTTAATCAAATTTAATATATGGAATTTATGACTATTCCATTAGGTTAGCAATTATGATTTTGATCTGTGTCGTTGAAATCTGTATGTCAAAGGTAATATACTTAATTTATGTTGCTTCTGTAAGCTAATTTTAAATCATTGATTTTTTATTAAACAATGTTTGTAATTAATCAAGAGCGGAAATTCCTTAATATGCTTGTTCGAAAATGGCAATTATACACACTAGGATTCCTCTGGGATAGTTGATGTTGACGAATTAACATCATTGGTAGATAGAAAATTGAACAAAATAAGAGAATCGCTTTGTTGACAATAAGGGAAAATATGTTGATCTTTATAGAGAAACCAAGTAGACCTAAAAATACTTTGTCCACCTTTGTAGTTGTCTCGAGATATTGCAACAAGGGCATAGAAGTCCATGAAATCATGTGAAAATTCCAAATAAATGAAGTCAATCTCATGGAAGAAGAGGAAAGGTGTTTGCTACACAAAATCTTACCTCTATATCTAAAACTCTAAAAATCTAAAATAATGCAGTATATAACATGGAAAAATCCTACCTCTATATAAAAACAATAAAAATCTAAAATAATACAATATCCCTTTTAGTATCATAACATAGAAAAATACACTTGAAATATAACAGAAGATTTTGTTTTACATGTCATGATTTTTTAATTATTATTATTAATCATATTCCTTATGACTTTTCCAATCAAATAGCCAATCCTAACATAGTAGCTCTATCTTATGGTAGAGTAAGAAAATGATTAACAGAGAAGAACTCTGCCTCTTCAAATTTCAATTTTAGCATTCCATTTGCACATTTCTTGTTTAACATTCCACTTGCACATTTATTGTTTTGGGAGAGGAGCGACAAATGTTACAAGGCCACTTAGACAGATGTGTATGAATTATGTTTGTAAGCACTTGATAAAATAGGTCTTTGGTTTTCGGGTGCAATATGCTCCAAATTTACCGCACCCATAAACTCTCTGTCTCACATCAACTATTATAGTGCAATTGAAGTTCACGGTTTTTGGATTTTGAATGTATATCTAATATAAAATTGTATAAGTATAATCGACCATGTTGATAAGTCTAATAGAGAAAAATAGATATATCAGATACATCGTCCTGCAACCTTAGTCACCTGGTTCGTGTTCGTGTTCGAGTTCGGCGAGCTTGAAGTTCACCAAAAATTCGGCAGTCAAATTTTTGGGGATAACATTCGGCATTAAGTTCGACATAGTACAAAATTTGAAAAAATAAAAAATATATATTCAATACTCTTCTTATAAGTTTATCATACATCTGATAGAAATGAAAATAGCATACCAACATGATTAATCATGATTTATCAGTGTTTTTATTAGTATTTTTATATCAGTATACTGTAGTCTGTATATTACACGGAAATACTGATATAAAAATACTATTATACACTATATAATAGTATTTTTATATCAGTATTTCTATGTAATATACACTGTATAGTATACTGATAAAAATTATAAATAAATTATATAAAAAAGATAAAAATAAAATAAATTATTTCTGAAAAAAAGATAAAAATAAGATAAATTATAATATAAAAAATAAAAAACCTGCAGGCAAGTCCTCGACCTTGGTCCTTGGCCACTCGAACCTTGGCTTGCGGCTCCACTGTAGTCTATCCAGACTTCACGAATCACAGGCTACAGCGCAAAGTTCGAACACTCGGGCGACGGGGAGAGGGCGACGGGCGTAACGCTGAACGGGTGAAGTCTGAGTGCTGCTGCGAAGTTCGAACCCACAATCCACTGCTAGCAAGGTTTCTTGCACTCCAATATGAAGTCGAATACAGGCGGGCCACGACAATGGTATGAGGTCTCTACTCTCGATTCTCGATGGGTCTGGGCTATGCGGGCAGCGGCAATGGTCTCGATCTGTGGCTCGACGGGTCTCGATATGTAGACTGTGGCTAAGCAAATGGAAATGGACGCGGGGAAATGCATGCAAAAATAAAATCCAGCGAACCCGCGGCTTTTTCCCTCGATTTTTGTAAATGAAAACGAAACATTCGAGCCCTAAATTTAATTCCCAATTAAATTCGCCATTATATTCGCCATTAAAAACGCCCATAAGTTCGCCATTAAATACGGTATAAAGTTCGCCGAATTTAATCGATTAAATTCGGGTCCCTATAAAATTCGCCGAATTTCGAATTTTTTCGATTAAATTCGGCGAACCCGGTGACTAAGCCTGCAACAAGATCAGCAAAATAAATGGCTATGATTTTCATAAATACTCACAACTAAAATGAAAATAGAAAGAAAGTTATGAATTTTTGAATTCTGGTACTTTGCTTCTCAAGGAAAGTACTATGCATTTGCAGACATCTTACACAAGCCAAGAACTAAGAAGCGTTGCATAAATGTTATATGACTATTATGACATTGATAGGTGTGAGTGTCTAAATATGACACTCGAGCAATGTAATAGGTATTTCAACACCATTTGGGTTTTATTATTAATGTAATGTTCATTTCCATCTTCAATTGATGACTCATTAGTCTACACTACTCCCATAGGCTATAGTCAAAAAATAAAAAGGGGAGTCAAAGTATCAAACTCTAAAGAGATAGTAAATTAAATAAATAATTATATTTTATTCAAGTGAAGGTTTGATTTCGTGAAGAAGGAATATCTATAAGAATTGGAGAAAAAGAATAAATAGAAGGGGATCCTACATCTTTGGCCATTATGATTTGATATGTATTGAGTGCTCTTATGGCTAGCATTTTCGTTAGGGTTTTGGGAAAAAACCTTCCAGTGCATGTTTAGTTTCAGTGGTGCAATACCCACCCTAGATATACAAAGGAGAGTTCATTTTGAGTCTTTGTTTTGTGTATTTTATGAAGATCTTGTAGTAAACTGGAGCAGAGGAGTTTATATTCTTAGTCTTGTTTTAGAGATTTTTTAACAACCACTACAGACATTTGTATTGTTGTTCCCATTCATATTAAGATTCCAATAGAGATATTTGTATTGTTGTTCCCATTCATAATAAGATTCCATATTATTATGCTCTATTTATGTGTGTTTCCATATGTTTGATAATATTCCTGATTGAGAAAATTATTGTAAGGGATTTATATCATTTTCACATAGAAACAATTAATAATTTGGGTCAAGGATATTATAGTGGTATCAGAGATGGTGATCTTTCCAACCTTTGATTGCATCAGAGTACTTTCCTTAGCCAAAAAAAGAAATTATAGAATTTGTTTGGAAGAAAAGGGGGCAATGCACTTCAGGCTCAAATATAAAACTTTTTGAGCCAAATTTTCCAAAAAAAAATTGGGTATTTAAGTTACCCTCGGAAAAATACCCAATTTCAAAAAAAACATCAGCTGAAACGGAGTCTCGGAACTAAAGTAATCATCATTTTAATTTCGATATTTTTTTTACGGTTTTTCCTGAAAAAGCCATGCGATTTATAATGAGGAGAAACAATGGGAAAGAAATCATACTGTGTGCATACAATGGTGATTTTGTGAGCATGTCATTCTGAGGAAGAAGGTGGGTGGAGGAAAAATCTCTAACAAATCACCAGAGAGGAAGTGAGAAGAAATCCCATCAAAATCAGGACTAGAAGGAAGCATGGGAAACTAGGGTGAAGAGAAAGTCCAACAATTGTTGGAATCTATAGTTGCACGAAAACTATAGATAACTACTAGCCAACAACAGACAACATAGCTCCTAACACAAATCATTCAAATACAAGGAGGCTACAATGGGAATCAGACAGAGGGTAGTCAACAAAGTAGTAGGGCCTATAGGGAGAATAACAACATTCATATTCCAATACAGAGTGGTTCATCGAAAGGTAGCCGTAAAATATAAAGTCCATCATTACCGCAATTTCTTAAGGAGCAGAAGACAAAAGTTCCATAACAACAGGACCTGGATAGTGGTCCCCTTAAGGGTTATGAAGAGTACCTAGCCACACCAAAAGGTTTATAGGAATCATTTTCTATCCAAGGCTATTACAATGCTAAATATAGGAATAGACCAAGGGAATGGTACAAAGTAGTGCAGTACCAACAAAACTATGATCTTATGCGCAGGGTGGGCATGTCAAATATTCCATCTTTCGATGGATCAACTAATATTTCAGATAGTGCTTGGGTGAAAAATATGGACACTTACCTCCAGATCAACCCAATGATTGATGCAGAGGCAACAATATTACCACCTTACATTTGCATGGGGAGGCTCATAAATGGTGGAATCATGGGTTGGTCACCCTTGTAAATGCTAATATTCTATCATATGTAGAATTCACCCAGAGGGTTGTAACACCCTGAGTTTTGAGACACATATTAAATAATGTATTTGTTAGTTACTAAGAAGCCAGAGTGCCCAAACAATTAAAAGAGGTCATTGTGCTTAAGAAATGTAATTTTTTCATCATTATTAATAATAAATGCAGCATTTACTGCTAGATGGACAAGTACTAGAGTTATATGGGGCTATGATTCCATAAGAGAGGGGGCTTGAGGGGATAAGTGTTTATTTCATTTTTAACTACCCATTTTGTGTAATGGGGGAAATCAGTTACATGAGATTCTTGGGGGAAGTCCATGAGGTTCTTGATTCCCAAGAATCACATAAACCCATCACTGGTCTGTTGGGGGGGTTCGTTCTCGTTCTTTTTATTTTGTTGGTTGCCTCACTCACACACTCACACATCCATTCATTGTTTCACCCACTCATATTTATGCATCTGTGTTTTGGCTCAGGAAAGGAAGACAAACTGCTAAAGATAAACCATGGTATTGTTGGATGTAGAGATCGTTGGTGTAATCCAACCATGATTTGAGGCTTGCGTGTTTGAGATGCTTTTTCTTCTTCCATATTTTATCATAGTTGTGAGTCTTAAGAGTCTCAACATGGATATTCTAGAGCAGTTGCATTGTATCCCTAGAAGGAGAAGGACAACCTAAGGGACTATGTGGCAGAGAAGGGAGAGGGTCCATTATCTTGGGTTATGTAGGCTGGGTAGAAGAGAGCTTGGTACTTGGATTGTTGTGAGTGCTGAGAATCCTATGAGTGCTTGAGTGTTGACCGGTTTGGGAAGCCGACTAATGCTCTGGAACCATCCTTGTGGATTCATAGCCCTAGATTCGGGGTGACATTGCTTTTGAGACTTGGAACAACAACGTCTACGGTTGGGTGGAACATCCTTGGTCTGCATCCAGTTGGTGATTTCTTTCATTAAAGATAAGTAATATATTTTATAGTATTATTTATCTGTGTATGATTTATTATGTTGTATATGTATTTATCGTTGAATTCAATATTTATAGTATGCATTCTTGTTGTTTATTGTTGTGCATGTCATATGCTTCATGCCTTTTATGTTTACCATCAATATTGATCAATGCATGTGAACCTTTCATGCATACTTGTTATTTAAAGTTAGGACAGGGGTCGAATTAGTCGAGAGAAGGGACTATAAGTTAGCTTTCCTGGCCTGTGGGTGGTTGGGTACGCTACAGATTGGTATCACAACTACAGGTTGAGACATCGGGCCGGAATGGGCCGAATATTTTAGACAAGATATCATGGTTGAGATCAAGTTAGGACCTTGAAGTCGTGAAGCTCATGAGGAGTGGTGTTTTAGAGATCATGTAGAAGCCATAACATCAAAGATCCTTATTAAGGGATTGAAGGATCATGACCATCCCTTTTGAATTTGAGAACGATTGCCACCATGGGATAAATTTTATATTTGGACCATTAGATCTATTCGAGAGAAGACAAATCCTTTGAAGCCATCAGATCTAGAGAAGGTATGGGGTCGTTAACGACCAGAGTCCTTTGGAATTCATTGCTTCAACAAATGTTAAGTCTTTGATGAAAAGGAGGTAAAATCACTGATCTCTGAAGTCCCAGAGTGAATCTACATCGTAGATCACTAGAAGGAGTACTTAACCATTGAATTTATCCAAGGAGAGATCTGGGTCGTTGGATCATGCACAAATCAAGAGGTGAGGCATAGTGGAGAATATTAGTTCTCAGTCGTCAGATCTATGTGACAGTGAGTGTGAGCAGTATATCTAATGATAGTTTCGAGCTTTGACACTCTGTGAGAAGCGAGTCATTACGCTACGAGGAAGAAAATCTCCCGAACTCATGAGCTCCGGAGAAAATCATCACCGTCCATTATTTGGGATGAATGTCTATAGATTATCAAGTATTCGACATTCAAGAGTTTAGTCCTTATGTCACTTGGAGAATTTTTCTTCGACTTCCCGAAGTCAATCTGGATCATTCACGGTTAGGGGACACATGTCCGCAGATTAGCGATTGTTCAAAAGTTTGGTGTTCGAAGGAATTATTGGATGGAGTTGAAAAATCCTCTGAAGCCTAAAGCCCCGAACTGCCAGAGTCCTGAAACTCAGGATAATAATAGTTAGGAAGTTCGGCGGTTTGGGAGATTTGTAACGTTATGTGGTGAAGTCCCTAGAAGCCCAAAATCCTGAAGCTCTGGAGGGAGATAGACCAGGAGTTTGCCAATTTGAGATTCAATATTTTTGGGGTGTATGGTAGCAGAAACTTCCGAAGCCCAAAGTAGTTGAAGTCATGGAGCTTCGAAGTGACGTGACATGCTGACATCACCAAGGATGACGTGGAACCACCACATGCATGCCTTGTGTCATCCTGTATTGTGATATTCAAATACCTCTTGTTCCAATTATGACTTGATATGTGTCACCCGTAGAATGGGCCACGTGTCATATCCATAATTTTTCCTTGTATTACCGCTAGTGCATAGTTGTTGATGCAACTCCAAAAGTTTGGAGATTTGACACCTGGGGATAAAGGAGTATGTTATTGTCATAACATCTGAAGCCCAAAGTCTTGGAGCCCCAAAGCTCTGAAGAAGGGCCAGTTGGGGAAATTCTCCAGTTCGAAATTTGGGAAATATGAAGTGTTATGTAGGTGAAACCCCGGAAGCTTGAAGACCTGGAGCCCTGATGTCCCGAAGCTCTGAATAATCACCTCCTGATAAGTTCTTGGTCATGGCCCTTGGTCCTATGAGACTTCAAATACATAAAAGAGCTAAGGAAGGGCTAAACCTGCGGTTTCAAGCTGTGGTCACCTAGGGAAGGGGTTCAAAGGAGGTTCCTATGCAGAATTGAATCATGTGTTGGCCTAAGTATAACATTGAAGTGATATATGATGCAGACTAATATATATATATTCTTCATGAATTCAAAGGACCTGTAACATTGTTTGGAAAATTTTGTTCGTTAATTTCTTAACTCTGACAAAATGGTCACTTGCACATTTTGCATAATTAAGGGGTTTAAACATATCACCCCAGAATGTATATTCGAGAAATGGAAGAAGGTGAGGGAACCTATAGGCATGATAAAGAGGCGAAGGTGAGAATATCATAGTTGGTAATGCAGAGACAGAATCCAATGGACACAAGGATCGAGGGGAGAAAGAAACATTGATAGAAACTATGACAAGCCTGAAAATATTAGTGCAGATATACAAGGTAGACAATGAGAGGCTCATGAGAGATAAAAGTAAGATAAATGTCTGAGTTCTTCAGAGCTTAAATCGGTTTCACAGAAAAAAAAAAACAATGGCTCAAATCAAGAGGAAGAAGGCATGTATCATGAAATAAGAGATGATCGTGGAAGATCTGGTTATTCCAGGAGTGTTAAGAAAGCTCATAGACATCACTCTCCTCCTTACTCAACAATAAGGTATTATGCATGTGAAAATGTCATAAGTATTCTAGAGGTGTCTCTTGTTAGGGGCCAAAGAAGAAGGCATGAGTTGGACAGTTTGCAAGGAGAGATAAGGAAGATTAGGCTGCCATACTTTAATAGTTAAAGGAAAAGGGAAGATGATGATGAAGCATGGTTGCTTGGACTCAAGAGATATTTCCAATTTTATAACTATTCATCAAACCTAGAAGCCATAATTTCCACCTACCACATACATGGGAAAGATGTTATATGGTGGGATCAACTGAAGAATGTTGAACATATTAATTAGAATATGATCACTTTGAAGAAATTCAAAATGTATTTACAGAAGGAATACCTCTTAGAGAATTTCTATGACAAGAAAATGCAGGAGTTACTTGAACTCGGGATAGGAAGCATGACTATGGAAGAATATGAAAGAACGTCTTGGGGTTGTTAAAGTATGACGAGTTCATAAATGATGAGAAGGATCATATTCAAAGGTTTTTGAGTGGGTTACTAGCCTTTTATAAATACAAGATTTGGTATGATGAGCCCAAGACCTTGACCGAGGCCATCAAGAAAGATAAGTACTTTTATGAGCAAGGCCAAGGCGAAGAATCCATGTAGAAGTCTTGGTAGGATAATAAGAAGAATAATTCTTATCATATGAAGAAGGGATTCAAACCTCCTTTCAATAGAAATGAGCCTAGTAAAAATCATGAAGATCAATATGACACAGATGAATCCAAGAAAGAAAATTCCTTGGGAAAAAAGGGAAGACCACCAATCCAATGTTGGGGATGCAAAAGAGATCATTTTTACAAGGATTTACCACACAGAAAGGACAGAGTGAATATTGTGCACAACATCCAAGAGGCTACATCAGTCGAAGATATGAGAAGAATTTATGTAGCCTTAGATGATCAATAAGCAGAATACCAATCCAACATGATCAAGGTGGAAGGTAAGATCATAAATCATCCTATTTATTTTTTAATTGATTCAAGAGAAAATCATTGTTACATTGATCCTAAAATAATGGATATATTACATTTGGAGAAAAGTAAGCTTGGGAAATCAAGTTTAGTTCATCTATCCATTGGAACCAAAATAAGAATCCATGATATGGTCATAGGTTGTTCCATAAGTCTTAATGGCGTGAATACTAGTGTTGATCTAAATAGCATACCATTGGGGTCATATGATATTCTAATGGGAATGGATTGGTTGGACAAGAATCATGTTTTCCTAGATTGTCATAGCAAGACATTTACATGCCTTGATGGAGATGGAAAATAGAGCACTCTGAAAGGAGTTCCAAGACCCATCTGTATAAGAGATATTTTAGACTTACAACTGAAGAGATGTTTCAGAAAAGGATTTCAATTGTATGAAACCCATGTGAAGAATCCAGGAAAGACAAAGGGTCCAAGCCTTGAATATTTTTCGGTACTACAAGAATTCGAGGACGTATTCCAAGAAATACCAAGGTTTCCACCAAAAAGGGAGATATATTTCTCTATTGATTTAGTCCTAGGAGTTGCCCCGGTGTCAAAAATGCCTTACTGAATGACTACACCAGAGTTAAAAAAATTACAAATGCAGTTGGAGGAATTTTTGAAGAAAGGGTACATACACCCAAGTGTTTCACCTTGGGGAGCACCAGTACTCTTTGTCAAAAAGAAAGATGGAACATTGAGGTTGTGTATTGAATTTCAACAATTCAATAAGTCAACTGTGAAGAACGAGTTTCCTCTACCCAGAATTGATGACCTCTTTGATCAGGTAAGAGGAGAAAATATATTTTCAAAGATAGAATTGAGATCAGGATACCATCAGGTAAGAATCAAGCAAGAAGACATCCATAATACAACCTTTAGAACCAAGTATGGGGATTATGAATTTGTAGTGGTGCCATTTGGACTAACCAATGCACCAGTTGTCTTTATGTGCTTAATGAATTGCATATTAAAAAATTATTTACATAAGTTTGTCATAGTATTCCTGGATCACATACTTGTCTATTCCAAGTCTGAAGAGGGACATGAACATCACCTAATACTAGTATTTAAAGTGCTGAGAGAACATCGGTTTCATGCAAAGCTAAGTGTTTTTTTTACCAAGAACAAATCTATTACTTGGGACACATTATTTCAGAACAAGGCATAGAAGTGGATATAGAGAATATCAAATCCATTATAATATGGCCAACACCCATGAATGTTTCAGAAGTCATATCTTTTATGGGGTTATTTGGTTACTACATAAGATTCATAGTAGGGTTCTCTAAGATTTCTCATCAAATCACTTCTTTTAAAAAGAAGGGAATTAAACCTGAATGGACATCTAAATGTCAAGAGAACTTTAATTTGTTGAAGGAATTACTTATTAGTGCACCTATGTTAAATATTGCTGACCCAAATGAAAGTTGTGTGGTATGAATAGATGCATGTAAGGAAGGGCATGGTGGAGTCCTCACTCAAAATGGACATGTCATTCGTTATGAGTCCAGAAAGATTAAGGAACATGAGAGGAGTTATGCCACACATGACTTGGAGCTTTCTCTAATTGTTCACGCATTGAATATCTAAAGGTATTATCTCATGGGAAATAGTTTTGAGTTAAGGAAAAACCAGAGAGGTTTGAAGTATGTTTTTGAACAATGAACTTTGAATGCCGAGAAAACAAGATGGATGGAATTTTCAAGTGAATACGACTTTGATATCAAGCATATAAAAGGAAAAGAAAATAAATTTGTTGATGCACTTAGTAGAAGAGTGGATCTCATGCATGCTACAACTATTAGTATGTATCAGTCAGACTTGAAGAGCAAAATTTTAGATGTTTTTGTTACAGATAGGAATTACCTATAGGTAAAGGAAATCTTACAGTAAGGAGATATACAAAATAAAATGAAAGAGTATGAGATGAAGGAAGATGGATTGCGTATGCATAAAAATAGAATTTATGTTCCTAGTTCTAGAGAACTTAGCAATTTGGTACTAAAGGGAATGCATAATGTTCCATATGAAGGACATCCCGGTTACCAGAAAATGATTACAGTAGTAAGAAGCCAATTCTTTTGGTCAGGAATGAAAAAATATGTTGTTGATTACATCACTAGATGTATGGAATGTCAGAAAGTGAAGGTTGAGCATAGGCACTCAATGGGTTTGCTACAACCATTACCAATTTTAGAGAATAAATGGGAAGTGATAACCATTGAATTTATAACTAAATTTCCTAGGACAAGAAGACAACATGATTCAATCATGGTAGTGGTTGAAAAATTGACAAAGGATGTTCATTTTTTTCCTGTAAGAACAACACATACAACAACTAATATTGCATAAATTTACATGACGGATATTGCTAGGTTGCATGGTATACCTAGGATAATTGTCTCGGATAGAGACATAAAGTTTACTTTAAATGTCTAGAAGGAATTATTTAAAGGATTTGGTACAAATATGAACTTTAGCATAGGTTACCATCCATAGTCAGATGGGTAGACAAAGAGAGTCAACCTAGTAATTGAAGACATGTTGAGAATGCATGTGATGGATAAGCCATCTAAGTGGGAAGATTACTTGCACTTGGTTGAGTTTGCCTATAATAATGGGTATCAATTTTCATTTAAAATGATCCCATTTGAAGCTTTGTACGGTAAGAAATGCAATAATCCAGTGAGTTGAGACAACCCAACAGATAGAGTGGTACTTGGACCAGAGTTGCTCAAGGAAATGGAAGACCAAATGGTTAATATTAAGTGACGGAATTTAAAGGCAGCTCAGGGTAGACATAAAGTTTATGTACATAATAACAGGACAATAAGAGAATTTAAAGTTGGGGAGCATGTGATTTTTAAAGTGAATCCCAAGAAGAGATCTTTGAAGTTCCATACTTGTACAAAGCTGGCAGCCAGATGCTGTGGTCCATTGGAGATTTTGGACAAAATAGGGACAATTGCATACATGATTGCATTTCCTGCTTCCATGAATGTGCATAATGTATTTCATATCACTTTCCTAAAAAAATATATACATGATCCTAACCATGTTATTGATTGACATATGATTCAGGTAGAGAGAGAGGGATACTTTCAGGTCCATCCAATGCAATGATTGGAAAGAAAAGTCAAAATGCTCTGGAATCGAGTTATAGAGATGGTAAAAGTCTAGTGGACCTACTACGGTCCTCAATATGCTACTTGGGAGCATGAATATGCCATGTAGGAGGAATACCTGAAACGTTTTGAATAAATTCTTAGATTTTGATATATTTTTTGTATATGCACTGAGCACAATGCCAAAATAAGGGGGAGGGGATGTAACACCCTGGGTTTTGATCCCCATATTAAATAATGTACTTGTTAATTGTTGAGAGGACAGAGTACCCAAACAATTAAAAGAGGCCAATGTGCCTAAGAAATGTAATGTTTTGATAATTATTAATAATAAATACATCGTTGGTTGTTATATGGACAAGGACTAGAGTTATAGGGGGATATGGTTCCACAAGAGAGGGGCCTTGAGCAGGGATGATTTTAAGGATGGAAATTTATTTTAAAATGTAGAAACCTTGGCGAATCTTATTAATCCTTCATATGTCAACTATAAATGTTTGGCGATATTTTTGTAAAAATATTCAAATTTCTAAGTATTTTATATAGTTTTTATAAAATTTTGGCATTTTTTCAGGTAAAATAATTTTATCCTATATAATTTGGGCGAATCATTTTTAAAATAGCGAATCTCGTTTTTGGAAAAACCATGGAAAATTATCCCATGAGCGAAATTTAGCCCCTAAAATCATCCCTGGCCTTGAGGGGATAAGTGTTTATTTCATTTTTTAATTACCCATTTTCCATAATGGGGGAAATCATTTACCTGAGCTTCTTGGGGGAAGGCCATGAGGTTCTTCATTCCCAAGAATTACTTAAACATGTGCCTGGTCTATTGGGGGGGTTCATTCTATCTCTCACTCTCTTTCTCATTCTTGTTATTTTGTTGGTTGCCTGACTCACACACTCACGCATCCATTCATTCTTTCACCCACTCATCTTTCTGCATTCGTGTCTTATATTAGGAAAGGAAGACAAAATGTTGAAGAACATCCATGGTATTGTTGGTTGTAGAGACTGTTGGTGTAATCCAACCATAATTTGAGGCCTACATGTCTGAGATGCTTTGTCCCGTGTCCAACTTTTCTCACAACTGCGAGTCCTTAAATTCCCATCATGGAGATTCTAGACCATCTTCACTGGATCCCTGGAAGGAGAAGGACAACCTGAGGGACTGTGTGGCAGAGAAGGGAGATGGTCCATTCTCTTGGGTTGTACATGATGGGTAGAAGAGAGTTGGGTACTTGTATTGTTGTGAGTGGTGGGAAGCATGTGAGAGATTGATTGCTAACTGGTTTGGGAAGTCGATTAATACTCTAGAACTATCCTTGTGGATTCATAGCCCTGGCTCAGGGGTGACACTGTTATTGAGACTTGGAACAATAGTGTTTATGGTTGGGTGGAATGTCCTTGGTCTGCAGCCAGTCGGTGATTTCTTTTATTAAAGATAAATTCTCTCTATTATAGTATTATTTATATGTGTATGATTTATTCCACTGTGTATATATTTATCATTGAATTCAATATTTAGAGTATGCATGTTTGTTGGCTATTGTTTTGCATGTCATATGCTTCATTTGTTTTATGTTTATCATCAATATTGATCAATGAATTTAAACCTTTCATGCATTCTTGTTAGTTAAAGTTAGGACAGGGGTCTAATTATTCCAGAGAAGGGACTGGAAGTTAGTGTGTTTGGCATGTGGGTGGTTGGATAAGCTACAAGGGTGATGGACAGGTTCAAAAGGAATGATCCTGAAATTCATTTCAGGGAGTTGGTCGAGTTGAGACAGACAGGTTCACCTCAGAAATGTATCACATAGTTTTAGAGGTTGGATTTCAAGGTAACTGATATCTCATAATAAAGGTTAGTGATGTTATTTACATAGGGGCTAACTCAACCCTTGAAGGGTTGGGTGAATTCTTTTAGGACACCCACATTATAGGATGCCATCAAGAAAACTCGGGATATGGAAAACACAATGGTCAGAAAGGCCCCAGTAAAGACCTTCATTCCTTAGAAGGGGCATGCGACAAAGTTTCCCCAGGAGACATGGATGGGGAAATACAAGTTGGACGAAGACACTTAGAGAGAGATTAGAAGAAAGAAACCATGATTTAGTTGCAAGGATCCATGGGAACCAGGTCAACGATCTATGGTTAAGGGAAAGGTCCATTATATTGAATTAATTTATGATGAAAAGGATGAAATTGAGGAAGAGAATCCAAAAATTTGAGATGAGGGTTAAAACAGTGGTGAGGAACCACACCTTGAAATTCCAAAACATGCACCATTACAAGAACGGGTCAAGAAGGTGACCATAGACACATTGTGTGGAGTCCTCATGTACTATAACTTCTGATTCAGGGGAATTTTTCAGGGACAAAGAGTTACAACATTGATTGATGGAAGAGTCACCCATAATCTCATATATGCAACATTGGTTACCAGGAGACAAATTCCCACAGAGGAATTTGAGGGTTTGGAAATAGTAGTGGAAAATGGGTACAACATGATCTGTACCTGGAGGATTAGAGGGTTGGATGTGACATTGGGAAACTACACATTGACTGATGAATTTTATGTGGTGTAACTAGTAGACATCGATGTTGCATTGAGAGTACAATGGCTATATTCCCTTTGAGACTTCAAAATGAACTATCGAGAGATGATGATGGAATTCATAGACACTAGGGGTCAGCAGGTTATCATGAGGGTTATGTAATCAAGAGAACCCAAGGTTGTATGCAACAGATGCATGAAGGCTCTCTTTATACATGGATATGTGGCATGTGAAATGGAGTGTTTGGTCACAATGAAGAAACCATCCCAGGATTGTCAACATTACCATCTAGACATACACGAGTTACTAGGTAAGCATGATAATGTATTTGGTCCACTACCAGCAAGAAGACCACCAAACTGAGGATTTAGACATGTCATTGAGTTAGAGTAAGGAGCCAAACCAGTGATTACTACACCATACAGGAACCCAAAAAATTTCAAGGACGTGATAGAAAAGGCCATATAGGAGTTGTTGGAGATGGGATACATCCAGCCTAGCTCTAGTCCATTTTTGTCTTCATTAGTATTGGTGAAGAACAAATATGATATGTGAATAATGTTCATTGAATAGAGGGCTCTAAACAAGAAGAATATAAAAAAGAGATACATGATAACAAGGATTGGCGAGCTGATAGATGAACTACATGGAGCAGTATATTTTTCGAAGATTGATCTTCCATCAAGATACCACCAGATAAGGGCGAGAGAGGAGTAAATCCAAAAAAAAACATTATGATGTCACTATGGTCACTATGAGTTTGTTTTCATGCCCTTTGGGTTGACTAACACATCATCTACCTTCCATTTTTGTATGAACCATATCTTCAACAAACAATTGAGAAGGTTCCTATTGGTGTTCTTTCATGATATTTTGATGTATAGTAAGACATGGAGGGATCCTTTGGGTCATGTGGATGGGATTCTCAACATTATGGAGGAATTGTCTCTTTTTTCCAAGGAGGCAAAGTGAATTTGGATTGACAGAGATCTTGTATTTAGGGAACATAATAGGTGTTGAGGGAATGAAGCTGCATCAAGAAAAGATCCAGGTGATCTTATATTTCCCTACCCCGAAGTCGATCACAGAGTTGTGAGGATTCTTTGGGATATGCATCTATTAGAGACGATTTGTGAAATGGTTTTAAAAAATTGGGGTACTGCTGACAGATCTGACCAAAACGGGATCATTTAGATGGACTTAGGAAGAAAAATCAACATTTTACCAAATGAATAAGGTAATGAGAACTTTTTAGTAATAGCACTTCCAAATTTATCTGAGCCATTTGTACTGTAATGTGATGCATATGAAGAAGGGATAGGAGAAGTACTAATGAAAAATCACCATCCCATAGATTTTGAGAGAAGGAAGTTGAGGGAACAATAAATTATATACTCCATCTATGATAAGGAGATGTTGTCTATGACAATACCTAGTGGGAGGACGTTTTGTAGAGAGGACTGACCACAATAACTTGAAATCATTTTTGGAGCAAAAGGATTTGAGCGAAAGACAACAAAAGTGGGTGAGTAAGTTACAAACCTATGAATTTGATATTGAATATGTTAATGGAGAGAAGAATATATTTGTCGATTCCCTTTCCAGGAGGCCTTTAGTCTTTTCCCTTTCATTGGTGTCATTAGATTGAATGTCTACCCCCTTGGTGGAATACTCCAAAAATACATTCTCCTGTGAGTTGATGGAAGGTACCAACCAGGATGACAGATATAGAGTAGTGGATGATATCATCTACTACAAGGAGAGGATCTATCTTGTCCCTGAATATATTCTCAAGGATAAGATATTGAAAGAAGTTCATGATGCCCCTTTAGCTGACCACCCAGGGTACTACGGTATGTGAGGGAGTGCATGACTTGTCAACAAAAAAAGTCAGAAATGACACACCCAATAGGATCACTCTAGCCACTACCTATTATAGAGAGGAAATGGGAGAGAATGTCCATTGATTTCATTACAGGGTTACCAAAAGTCGCCTGTATTTATGTAGTGGTAGACAGGTTGACAAAATATGCACACTTTTTTTTCATTCCTTTACAATACAACACATCTCAAGTGGAAGATATTTTGTTCAGAAAATTTTTCAGACTCCATAGTCTTCCGAGGAACATATTCAATGATCAGGATAATAGGTTTCTTAGTGCATCTTGGCAGGAGTTATTCAGGTTATCTGGGATGGCGTTGACACCTAGTACTAGCTATCACCCCTAGCCAGAAGAACAGACTGAGATAGTGAACAAATGGGTAGAAGGGTACGTGATGAACTATGTGTCAGGATAACAGAAAGCATGGATAAAATTGTTGCATATCGGGGAGAAATGTTACAACACCACTCATCATATGTCCAAAGGGATGAGTGCATTCAGGGCTTTGTATGGATATGCTTGTTAAGCCCTAATATTGGCTCATTACCCCTTAATTGGGGCATATTATATTAGTAATGTTATTTTATTTATGTCGTCTTTAGGCCATTAGTTGTAATTATACATCCTACTATATATACCAAGGAGACATTTTCATTTTGAGTCATCTTGGACTTGAACATTTAAGTGGGGTAAAAGGAGGTGCCCCCCTCGAAGAGGCTTATTATCTGAAATTATCTCTTTTTCAAGGTGTTGAGTAATTTTTCTGAGGTTTTTTATGCTATATTGATATCTGGTTCTTAACATATGGTATCAGAGCTCAAGGTCTTGCGGTTTCGCTACTACATCTGAGACACCTGGGAAGTTTCACTATAACTTTTTGTTTACAACATTTCAAAAGGAACGGCTTGGAGGATATTTATCATATGAAAAAAGGTATGTTGGGTTCAAAATTCATCTCCTGAGGCCTTATACTTTCGGAGATACAGCCTGTACAAGATAGGGTTATGGAATCATCCTGAAATGAGTCATTGCAGAATTTTTGCTATAAAAACTTTTCTGTAATGTTTCAGACCCTGAAATTCCGAATCTATTTATAGAAATTAGTAAGGCATCTGTGGTAAAATGTTCAGCTTCTGGGTCATCTTAAAATTCTATATACACTCTATGTAATATAGGGTATCTGACTACTCTCAAGAAGGTGTTCCAGGTAAAACAACCATAACTTATTCCTAGAGTATACAAATTGATGGGACTAGTTTCATTGGATCATGGACATTCTGCAGTATTTCTGGTGTGAGTTTCATAATTTTATATCAATTATTTTGTACGGGGCACTCTATACAAGTGAGATCTTATGGAAAGGACAAAAATTGGCAAGTTGTGGCGAAGTTACCGTAAATTCCACTTGGAACATCCAATTTTGATCAGACCTATGGAATTGCAGAGAAGAAATATCAGAGAACTACATAAAAGAAAGTTTCATACCTAGAAGGGATGAAACTTGGGAGATACAATAGAAGAAATATTGTCTAGCAGAACCACCTCAAAATCAAGGTTCAAAAGTGATACTTGGCCAACATGCCACCAAAAAAGGGAACTTCTACACCAAATAATCCTCCAGAAAATCCTACTTGGACTCTTGATGAAGGTGAATAAATGCGTAGGGACATAAATGTACTACAAAAGAAGATGGATTCAATGGAAGCTATGCTGGATACTAAGATGGATTCAATGGAAGCTAAGTTGGATACTAAGATGGCTGGTTTAAAATGGGA
>SNQJ01S0041216.1:22742-71170 GCA_010110895.2 Picea sitchensis | reverse complement strand
ACCCAGTTTTCCATGTTTCATGCTTAAAGAAGGTTATAGGCGACAAGATGCTAGTTAAAACTATATTGCCAAAAATTGATGATGAAGGAAAAATCATATTGGATCCTGAAGCCATCACTGACACAAGAATTCACCAGCTGAGGAATAGATCCATTTCAGAGTATCTCATTAAATGGAGGAAACTGCCGGTTGAAGATTCCACTTGGGAAGATGAGTATTTTATACAGAAGTATCCAAAGTTACTCAAGTATTGTAGACAACACTTGTCTCAAGGGGAGGGGCATGTTAAGCCCTAATATTGACTCATTACCCCTCAATTGGGGCATATTATATTAGTAATGTTATTTTATTTATATCGGCTTTAGGCCATTAGTTGTAATTATACCTCCTAGTCTCCTATATATATACCAAGGAGACATTTTCATTTTGAATCATATTGGACTTGAACATTTAAGTGGGGTAAAAGGAGGTTTCCCCCTCGAAGAGGCTTATTATCTGAAATTATCTCTTTTTCAAGGCGTTGAGTACTTTTTCTGAGGTTTTTCTATGCTATATTGATATTTAGTTCTTAACAATGTTGCCCCATCATTTTTATATTTACCATTTGGAGAAAGAATGGCTCCCAAAGCCAAAGAATGATTGCAGGAAAGTCAGGACATGTTGAGGATCCTAAAGGAGAATTTCTAGGTTGCTCAAAATGAACATAAGGTGTATGAAAACATGCATCGTGTAGAGTGTAGTTTTGAGGTTGGGGACCTAGTCTCTCCTAGGATACAACCTTACCGATTGTGATCACTGAAGAATATTGGTGCAGAGAAGCTGAAAAGGCATTTTTACGGACCCTAAAAAGTGATCAGCGGAGTTGGATAGGTGCCATATGAGTTGGATCTACCGGAGGGAAGACAAATCCATAACACATTCCATGTGTCATGCCTCAAAAAGGAATTGGGCCAATAGGTCACCGCTTCGATAGATCTTTCTCCACTAGATGAGGAAGGACAATTGGTTTTGGCACCTGAAATTATTGTGGATGTACGAGAATAGATACTGAGAAGTAGATTTATTCAAGAGTACCTGGTCATATGGAAGGGGTTTCCTACATAAGATGCTACATGGGAAGGTGAACAGATTTTACAGCACCCTAATCTAAAATTGCTTGATGACAATCAATTTTGGGAAGGGAGGAATGTAATGTTCCCCTCCAATTGATGACACATTAGCCTACATGACTCATGTAGGCTATATTTAACAAATAAAAAGGAGAGTCAAAGTATCAAACCCTAAAGATATATTAAATAAAATAAATAATCATATTTTAATAAAGTGAGGGTTTGATTTTGTAAACAAGGAAGATATAGAATAATAGGAGAAGAAGAATAAATATAAGGGGATCCTACCTCTTTTGGAATTATGATTTGATATGTATTGAGTGCTCTTGTGGTTATCGTTTTCATTAGGTTTTTGGGAAAAACCCTTCCAATGGAGGTTTAGTTTCAATGGTGCAATTCCCACACTATCTAGACAAAGGAGAGTTCATTTGGAGTCTTTGTATTGTGGTATTTTCTAAAGATATTGAAGTATATTGGAGAAGAGTAGTGGGAGGCTTGGAAAGCCTCATTTTCTATGTTGGCATCATACCAGGTTTCTTTGTGTGTTTTGTAGATATTGTGTGGCTTCCTAGCAACGGATATTTTATATTCCTAGTCTTGTTCTGAAACTATTTTTACAGCCACTAGAGATATTTGTGTTGTTGTTCCTATTCATAATAATATTCCATATTATTCTTCTTTGTTTATATGTGCTTTCCATGTGTTTGATAGTATTCCTAATTGAGAAAATTATTGTAATGGTTTCATATCATTTTCTCATATGAAGAATTAATAATTTGGGTCAAGGATATTACAACGAAGAAACAATTCATTCTGAGGAAGCCCATTGAATCCATGTATAGAGAAAATATATACAAAAATTTTCTGAAAACATTAAAATATTTACACAATAAATACAAGTTCATTCAAATTGTACAAGGTAGAATGATTCCTCCATCTTTTTATTTCAAAAAGGTTGTTATGAGGAGATATTAGTTTAAGAAATTAACAATAATTCTTGAAGCACAATTTCCCGTTGCCACTACCTAAGACCTTAGACTTTGGAAACTAGCTAATAGCCCCAACCATTTTTCAAACATGTTCATGAGACTTCTTGTATGATGGGGGGATTCACCAGCTTCTGTGAATGATGTGAGATAGAAGGAAAATTATAGTCTCTCTTGATGTTCCCAAAAGGATTTATGAAAAGTTCTTTTTAGCTTATTTGGACAGATTGGTATGTCTAAAACCAATGAGGATGATATAAAAAGTAGCATAGACAAGGGATTCAATGGAAATATTTATGAGAAACTCAATCGATGTATGAAAAGTTCTTTTCATCCTATTTGAACATCGGTATGTCTAAAATCAATGAGGATTATAGAAAAAGAAGCGTAGATGAGGGAGGAAAGGGAAATTTTTATGAGAAACTGAATGGATGGTTGGAATTTTTAGGAGGGATGTTAGGAGAAGTGGATTGAATGTGGCTTTAATGTTTTTTAATTCTTCCCTATCTTTCCTTACTCAACTAAGCCTAACTTTAAATGAATCTAATTGTTTTAAATATGAAAAAAATGCTTATAAAAATATGGTCATGCATGGTTAACATTGTCAACCATTTTTATTTATGGTCAACATTGGTTAATTTGGTCAACATGGTCATTCATATGCCAACCATTATAAACCCATGGAAATCATGAGTTGATCATATTCAACCTAAGTCAACCATGTTCAACCATAGAGAACCATGTTCAACCATTCTCAACATGGTCAATGGGGTGAGCATGGTCAACCATGGTGAAGCATCCTCCACAATGCTCAATCATAGACAACTATACAACTATAGTAAACCAGAGTATACTATAGTCTTTCATAGTCAACTATACTCAACCATAATTTACCAAAATCTATCTTAGTCAACTATAGTTAAATTTGGACAACCATGGTTAGTTATATTCAACTATGGTCAATCATGGACACCCATAGTCAACCATAATAAACCTTCATCAACCACAAATTGACCATATTCAAGAATAGTCAATCATACTTGACCATAATCAACCATTGTCAACTATACTAAATTATGGTCAATGCATGTCAACTATCAACAATGTTTTATAATAATGTTCCATTAATATTGTTGTTATCATATCTATGAGAAAAGAAGGGTAATATTTTTAAATTGAACCTTGATTATGCAAGGGTAGTACAAAGAAGTTTGGACTCCACAAAAAGTTTATCCAGGTCAATTGTATGGTATTTTTGAAAGGGAGATCTAGTAGATTGTATGGTGCTTTTTAAAGGGAGTTTGTCGTTTTTCGTTGCACTTGTGATGCGTACTTTACTGGGTTCTCACCCATAGGTTTAGTAGGGAAGATGGGGTGGCTAACATCAACTTTGTTATGCAGTATTGAATGTTATGGTAGGTGGTATATAAGTTGTTACATATGAATTGACATAAACTATTGCATCTGAATTTTTTTTAGATCTAATGGTTTATATAGAACCCACCACAACATTCAATGTTTCATAGCAGGGTGGATATTATTCGTTGAAAGATGGAAAAATAGATTTAGATGATGACAATGATATTGAGAAATGGTATCACATGATGAGAGTAAAAATAAGGTTTATTAATTTACTGAGTAAGTTCACATTTATTTCAGGTTTTAGAATGGGTCAATTCCAAGAAGTTCATTGGAAGTTTATTAATTTACTCAGTAAGTTAGCAACAATCACACGATTGACATAATGATTTATGCAGAAACCCAATACCGGAAAAACACATGGGGAAATGATAATCGGTATTATTATTATTTAAGGGATAGTTACAATAGCCAACACAAGCATACAACCATCCTCTCCTCACGTACACACCTCACTCCACAATATTTCATCTTGTTCACACACTGCACTTTCATCTCTATGGGTATGCTCGTATATATAACATCTATCACATAGTTACACGAACTGATCATAAATAGGTCACATAGTTACACAACATGTTCATTTTAGTGTGCATGCATGCACAATCTAAATTTATCAAATGTGCATGATAGCTCATGGGAAATTCGTTGGAACTTATCCAACTATCTCCACCTTGACAAAAATTTACCTGATATATCATGCCCAAATTTATTTATCACCTTTCCTACAAGCCAAGAGAAGACAAACACCATCACAAATCCACAACTTCTCTAACAATATTGTTATGTGAGAATGCCTACACGATTCACTCTAGTATGGACCATTCTTCCTCAATCAGTAACATGTCTTATAAACCGATGCACTTGTCCCATTTTGATATGTTGGACTCTTAGTCAAATGCACAATGCTTTGACCACCACAAAACATCTCATCATGTACTTGTCCAAAATTACCCAATAGATCCTTGCATTCTTGCAAGACATAACCTAAGGTAGGTATGCTCTTGTTCAAATATCATGAATCGTAAACACAAACTAAATCATTGCAACCATTGTAGGTAATACTTGTGCTTCCGTGTTTGAAGCACCCATTTCCATGCTCTTCACCAGGTTTTTTCATGTTACTAACAACACCAACTGCATGCGAAATGCTGACCATTTCCCATCGCAATCATCAAAATTCCTACTAGCATATAATACTCCAGACATATAACCCCTTTCTTCTTCATCAATTAGTACATAAACCTAAAGAAAAATTACAATGGAAAGCCAAAGGGATTTTACTGGTTTCACATTATTCATACTAAATTTCCTAATTATCTTCACCACATACTTCTGTTGTGATAACCAAACTTACCATATTTCTTGTCTCTGTGTGTTTCCATGCCCAAGATTTATTTTTCTTCTCCTAGATCCTTCATATCAAACGTCCTAACCAACTGAACCAACATGTTGATATCAAACATGCTTGTGATTGTTACAAGCATGAAATTTAACACCAAGATAATAAATATACCATAAACACAATGGTTATATTCACTTCTTGTAAAATTTGGCTCACCATGAAGGAATCAAACTTCTTGTACCATTTTCCTAGCATGCTTGAAGCCATACAATGATCCTGAAGTTTGCAAACAAATGTTTTGTTGAGATTCTAAACTAACCTTTCTAGTTGTTCCATATACATCACATTTTCCAAAAAAATCCATGTAAAATATTTTTACCATCTAGTTGTACTAACTCAAGATCAAGTAACACAACGAGTGATAACACAACATGAATAGAAACAAAATCTTTACAACTAGTGAGAACATTTCATGGAAATCAATACCTTCCAAATACCCTTCTACTACCAATCATTCTTTGAACCTTTCATCTTTTAATATGTTTTATTTTATAAAAAAAGATTCATCAATCACTGCATCTTTGTCCATGATAATTCTGTAGGAAGTAGGATCCCACAATTTGCATCCTTTAACATCATCACCATATAAAGGATATACCTATTTGATCTAGGTCTTACTTAGAATGTTGATAAAAACATAAGCATCACAACCAAATAATTTCACATTTGAGTGATCACCAGATGACCTGTTCATACCTCTTCTAGAAGCTTTCAGTCTTTTGGAACCGATGGTGACTAAGTTACCAGATAGCACAACCGCTTCTGCCCACAAGTATTGGTGCAACTTCTCATTACTGAACATGCCCTTTGGATCCCATATTCCTTGCAATAATTCCCAAGATCCATGGATATGAACCTATCTTCATGATATATTCTCAAGCACTTGATTGACCTTCCAACACATCAACCTTTCTACAAACCCACCATTCTAACTTAAACACGATGCTCCACCTTGATATTTTCATTTGAACAAATTTGACCAAATCTGGCTAAACCAACCCAAGTGAACCTTTGACGCTCATTTCCAAGGAATTTACACTAGAGTCTCAGTGCTCCACATGAACACGAACATTCCATTGACCAAATTGATTGTAAATGGGCCTAGAGGTAAGCGATGAAGGCTTACTTGGAATACACATTAAGGGTAATACACATTGCAATAGTTATTAAACTACATTGTTATACACATTAATGGTAATGCACATTACAATTATTGAAAATATGCCAATCGATTTCTCATGCGCTTTCATGCACTAAATTTAGATTGTGCATGCATGCACACTAGAATGAACATGTTGTGTGATTTTGTGATCTATTTATGATCATTTCATGTAACTATGTGATATATGTTATATATACGACCATACCCATAGAGATGAATGTGTAGTGTGTGAGAAAGACGCAATACTGTGGAGTGTAGTGTGTATGTAGAGAGGAGAGGACGGTTGTATGCATGTGTTGGATATTGTAATTCTCCCTTGAATGATAAGAATATCAGTTATGATTGCCCCATGGATTTTTACCGTATTGGGTTTCCACATAAATCAATGTGTCAATTGTGTGATTATTTTTCTCGGTTTATTCTTGGTTTTATATTCTTTGTTATTAGAATCTTGTTATGTTTATTCTTTCACCTCCTAACAAGTGGTATCAAAGCTTAGAGTTGAAGGATCTGAGAGTGAAGGAGAAGAGAATCAGATCATTGGATAGAAAAGCAGGTTAACTGAGCCAAATCGATTGGAGTGGATCGACCTAGGATGGGTTTTATTACATTGTCATAGGTTGTCCCTGTTACACAGTGCGATAGTCGTAGGCACAATTGTGAAATTTTCAATTTTTTCAAAGTGTCGCGGGTAGTACATGTTATACAGTGCGACAATTTGGAAAAAGTGTTGCAGGATAAATTTCCACATGATATCCTTTTGTAAGGTGCAACAATTTCTAAAATTTTCGTAGGATATCCTTATAGACAGTGCGACACCTGTGGATATCCTGGTCAAAGTTATAAGTGTATTCCCTTTATGAAAGTCATACTTTATGAAGATATGAAGTATGAAGGTTGTACTTTTTGAAGGTATGAAGGTCACACTTTATGAAGGTATGAAGGTCGTACTAATTGGATTTCCTTTATTAAAGAGAGTGAAAGGATGTAATAATTAAAAGAGAGGGTATAATTTCCATTTTTAAATAAGTGGATAACCCTTATTAAAGAGAGTGAGAAGGTGTTTTAGTAAAAGGTGAGGTTGACCATTTTATGTTTGATAAAAAGTTTTTGAGGTATAAAATATTTTTTTAAAACCTTTTAATTAAATATTTTAGGTTTCAATCTTGAAATACCATCATTCCTCCATATTAAGAAGGCTTTGTATTATAAGATTGGTTTGGGAGTTTTGGTTTTTTCTAATAATGAAAGTGCAGAGTTCTAAGTTTGATGTGGATAAATTCAATGGTAAGAATAACTTTGAGCTATGGAAGATCAAGATGCAGGATCTTATTGTGCAACAAGGATTGCAAAAGGATTTGGTGAGAAAGTCAAATAAATCGACAAGCATGATAGACAAGGACTGGGAATATCTGGATGCAAGAGTCCTCAATACGATTTGTTTGTGTCTGGAAGATGAAGTATTGATTAACATCGTTGGAGAGGAGACAACAACCGTTTTTTGGATCAAACTGGAGAGTTTGTATATGAAAAATACCTTGATGAAAAAAATATTCTTGAAGAGGCAGTTGTACAGCATGCAGATGAAAGAAGGTACAAAATTCTTGATCATTTGAATGTTTTCAATACACTGCTTTGTCAATTATCTAGTATGGACGTAAAGTACGGAGATGAGGAAAAATAATTTACACTATTGTGTTCATTTCCGGATTCCTGGGATCATATGGTCACACATATATGGTTTAGCTCAACAGATTCCATTGATTATGAAACTGTTATGGGAGATCTTTTTTCTCAGGAAATGAGGAGAAGGTACAGTAAAGAAACCTTAACAACATAAGAAACGGTGGTCATAGGTCGATATACATAAGGAGGGAAATATCATAAAGGTACGGCCATGTTAAAGTCAAAATAAAGTAAGGGTAAGTGAAAATGTTGGTTCTGTCGAAAATATGGGCATCTCAAGAAGGATTGCTAGAAAAAACAACAAGCATCCAAAGAGGACTCCACAAAAGATGCAAATTCAACTACAATTATGGTTGATGAAGTTTTATCTATATGTTGTGTCTCACCACTTATGTTCACATACAAGTTGTAGGGCGATGATGTTTGAATCAATGTGAAAAACAATTTGTATTTACTTTGGAGTTGTAAAAATTATTGATTGCATGTAAATGGGAATACATATATAAGACCTGGATATGCATTATTAACCATGATTTATCAGGTCACTTATGAAAATTCTAAACATATATTTAGGTATATTGAATATGTGTGGGGGCATGTATGTTGGGTTAACGTTGACTCAGTGAAAGAGTTGATGAGTTAAATATGGTTTTTTGGTTAAAGCACATGGTTTTTCGAGTCCATGTTTTTGGGTAGCCCATAGTATTGTGTCCATGGATTGCATGTAACGAAGCCTATAAAAGTCTTGGTGAACTCCATTGTAAATGGGTATGGAGGTAAGCGATGAATGATTACTTGGTTGTCTTGGCCATATTTGGTCAAGGGAATATTCATGTTAATACGAAGCACTGAGACTCCACTTTGAAGTCCCTGGAGGTGAGCGACAAAGGTTCACTTGGGTTGGTTTTCCTGGATTTGGTCAAAATTGATTGAATGAAAAGTTCGAGGTGGAGAAGTGTGTCCATGTTATAAAGGTGAGTCCATAGAAAGGTTGATGTCTTGGCAGGTCAATCAAGTGTTTGAGAATATATGGTGAAGGTAGGTTCATATCCATGGAACTTGGAAAGTATTGCAAGGAAGCTGGGATTGAAGAGGAGTTTTCAGTAATGCCAAGTTTCAACAATAATTGTGGAAAAAAGTGGTTGTGCTATCTGGTAAATCGATCACCATCAATTGCAAAAGACTGGAATATTTTGGAATATGTATGATCAGGTCATCTGGTAATTACTCAAATGTGAAATTATTTGGTTGTGATGCTTATTTTTTTATCAACATTATAGGTAGGACCTAGATCAAACATGTATATATTTTATACGGTGATGACACTAAGGGATGCAGACTATGGGATCCTACTAGCCACATAATCATCATGGAAAGAGATGCAGTCTTTGATGAATCTCCTTTTATAAAATAAGTCATATCAAAAGATGAAAGGTTCAAAGCATGACTAGTAGTAGAGGGGTATTTGGAAGGTATTGATTTCCATGAAAGTTTCTCACCAGTTATTAAAAGATTGTTTATATTCATGTTGTGTTAACACTAGTTGTGTTAGTACGACTAGATGTTAAAATTGTCTTACATGGAGTATTTTGGATATGGAGATATATTTGGAACAACTGGAATGGTTAGTTCAGAATTAAAGCAAAATATTTGTTTGCAAACTCAAGAATCATTGTATGGCCTGAAGCATGCTAGGAAAATGGTATGAGATGTTTGATTCCTTTATGGTGAACCAACGTTTACAATACGTGAGTATAACTATTGTGTTTATGTTATATTTATTATATTGGCTTTAAATGTTATGCTTGTAGCATGCAAAAGCATGTTTGAGATCAACAAGTTGGCTCAGTTGGTTAGGAATTTTGTTATGAAGGCTTTGGGAGTAGCAAAATAAATCTTGGGAATGAAAAATACACAAAGATAGGAGATATATATTTCTTATCACAATATAAATATGTGGTTACGATACTCAGGAAATTTTGTATGAATTATGTGAAAACGGTAAAATCCCTTTGGATTTCCATTGTAAGTTTTCTTCAAGTTTATGTTCTCACTGATGAAGAAGAAAGGGTTATATGTCTCAAGTATTATATTCTATTAGGAAGTTTGATGGTTGTGATGGGAAATGGTCAGCATTTGACTTGCACTTGGTGTTGTCAGTAGACATATGGAAAAACTAGGTGAATAACATTGAAGTGGGTGCTTGAAACACATAAGCACAAGTACCACCTACAGTTGTTGTTGTGATTTAGTCTTTGGTTATGATTCATGAGATTTGGACAAGAGGAGACCTACCTCAGGTTATGTATTACAAGAATGAAAGTATATATTGGGTAAGTTTGGACAAGTAGAGGATGTGGTGTTCCATGGTAGTCAAAGTGTTGTGCATTTGACTAACAGTCCAGCATATCAAAATAGACAATTGCATCGGTTTATTATACATGTTACTGATGGAGCTAGAATGGTCCATACTGGAGTGAATCATGGAGACATGTTCACATAACAATAGCTTTAGAGAAGTTGTGGAGCTGTAATGGTGTTTGGATTCTCTTGGCTTGCTGAAAATGAGATGAATAAATTTGGGCATGATATATAAGGTAAATTGTTGTCAAGGTGGAGATTGTTGAAAATGTGCCAACAAATTTCTCATGCGGTTGCATGCACTAAATTTATATTGTGCATGCATGCACACTATAGTGAACAAGTTGTGTAACTATGTGATCTATTTATAATGAGTTCATGTAATTGTGTGATAGATGTTATATATACGGGCATACCAATAGAGGTGAATGTGTAGTATGTGATCAAGACGCAATATTTTGGAGTGAGGTGTGGGCGTAGAGAGGAGAGGATAGTTGTATGCCTATGTTGGCTATTGTAATTCTCCCTTGAATAATAAGAATATCGATGATCATTCCCCCTTGTTTTTTCATGTATTGGGTTTCAACATAAATCACTATGTCAATTGTGTGATTGTTGTTCTCGGTTTAATCTTGGTTTTATATTCTTTTCTATTAGAATCTTGTTATGTTTATGCTTCCACTTCCTAACAAGGGTACAAACACATTACAATTGTAAGCCATTTGTAATACACTTGTAATATCGGTGAAGTCATACTAAGCTGAGCCGAGTGGAGTGGATCATCCTAGGATGGGTTTTATTACACTTTCATGGGTTGTCCCTCTTACACAGTGCGACAGTCGTAGGCACACTTATGAAATTTTTTATTTTTGAAAAGTGTCACGGGTAATACACATTAGATAGTGTGAACATTTGATGAAAGTGTCACAAGAAAATTGACACATTTTATCCTTTTTGTTGTGGGTGGGAAATCCCCCCTACGGACTAGAACTAAGGGTTTTATCATGCATGTAGAAATGACCTAAAGATTCTTACTTTTTACCATCATCCCATGCCTAGACCCCCATTACTCATATGTAAATACAAGGCTCAAGAGATTAAGTTGACGTACCTTATTATTCGTGTTTGATGTCGATCCCTTTTCACGCTTGGTCATTCTTTGAATGCAACTCTCCTCCCAATGCTGACCTGCATTCACTAAAGACAAACAAAGAACTCCNGGTCATTCTTTGAATGCAACTCTCCTCCCAATGCTGACCTGCATTCACTAAAGACAAACAAAGAACTCCACATGCATTTGATCTATGAACTAACGGGTTAGAGATTTAATCAATCATACAATCAATATTCCAATAATGACAATATCATATGGAAGGATGGGAAAAGAAATTCTTTTATTAACTTCACAATAATAACTTGCAATGATAAAGTCGGCTACTGCTACTCGATCCTAGTCCTGGGCTCTTCTTCCACCGTCTTCCAACTGCTTTTCTCTATACTTCTCTTTGCACAAGGATGGCTAAAGGTTGGGACAAAGGGAATGCTTAATCGGGTATAGTTTCTTTACTATGATTCTCCTCTTCCAAATGGGACCCCTACACATTATTTTATAGGTTATAAGGAGCTAGGTATTTGGTCAAATGTCCGACCATGCATGGCCGAAAGGCTTAGTTAACTTACCCAAAGTTGTGTGTTCCATCAACAACTTTCCTTTTTTCGTGATTTTGTAGGTAGATGCAGGCTGTCTTAGGTCAGCTAGCATGTACATGTGTGCAGTAATGGAGTAGGGTGCATGGGCCTTTATAAAATATTTTTTTAAGAAGAGTTGCTAAGTAGAGTTTTGGTAGAGAAGGAATCTGAGATGGCCTGATGCCAGGTAAGCATATCTGGTGCAAATTAGGGTCATAACAGATGCCCCCTAATGTGTGAGGTCAGAAGAGCATCTAATGGCCGAAATACATTAAGAATCTTCACCAACATTCCAAACAAGTGAGCCCAGGGACCAAAAATCGGTAGGTGTCATCTGCAAAATAATAATTGTCTCATCGAGGAAAGCATACCCATGCTCGGGATAAAATAAAACTATGGCTACCAATCAAATACACTGTAGATCCATGTCATATAACTATATAAAGTGTAGTCGCGAGAAATACACAATGGAGCTACATCTCGAAATCAAAATGATATACATGTAGAGTATCCATCTTCTAGAAGATGACAAGGCCTGATGGCTAGAGATGAGGTCTTCAGAGCTCAAGAAACAACTTCAACATCTTCAAAAATCAGGTAGGAGTGTAATATGAGTGTACGACTTCACTACCTAGAGGTCTTCGATGGCTCATCGATCATGGACTAGAGAATCTTGGTTATCAGACTGAAAGCTTCATTGATTTTGAACAAAGACTTGATTGGAATTTCAGGATGGACGAGCATGAGGGAAAGAGACAAACTGCAGAGGGGCCGACTCAGGCTTGGTAAAAAATTCCCTTGAACAATAGCACGACAAATGATGAGACTCAAGTAGCATGGCATTAACATAATTTTACGGGGCAGGAGGCAACGCAAACTCTCCATATGTTTGGAGGAATAACCAAATGGAGGAGGACACAACTCTATGTAGCAAGAACAACTTCCTAAGGTCGTATTAAATCCCAGAGTTTGATGAACAAACGTACAGATGTACTTTATCCAAGGGTGACTCATTATGCTTCCAATAAAGAAAATACTTTTCCCTTCCTCTTTTTGGGGTATATTTGATTTTTTTTTGTCTTTTTCAATAATTTTGGAAAAAGAATAAAAGAATGCTATGTTACAAAGGAGGGATGATTGTTGCAAACATACAAGTTCATGGCGCAAGGACAATACTGATGTTCAAAGGAAGGACACTCAGGAAAAATCCTCTAGGGGCCAAAGGTGTCAAGACACAGAGGCAAAGTGCTACAAGGCTTGCGTATAAGGAATGTTTTAGAAGGTTCACTTGAGAGAAACATGGAGTCGGCATTAGGCCAAAGACACGGGTATGCAAATGAAATTAATAAAACACACAATGGTAACATCCTTCGACGTAAGTTTAATGAGCCTAGAGAAGGTAAGATCAGTTGTTTTTCATATTTAGAGAGTCTAAAAAAACGTAAAAGGAGACTCCACTGGGGCATTTTTTTCGAAGGTAGACTAGTCGGTTCGAAAAAGGGGTAAATTATCACCGAAAATACATCTATTCAAAACCGTTTTAACAAGTGTGATAAAGACAATATCACTCGGCCATTTTTTCATTTTTAAGGAATCTGAAAAAAGCTTAACTATGGACTCCGTCAGGAATGTTCTTCTGGCCCATTTTAATGAGTGTGAAAGAATAAGGTCACTCAGCGATCTTTTCAATTTTAGGGAGTCTGAAAAGAGCTTAACTATGGACTCCGTGGGGGTTCCTTTTTCATACATTTAGTCCCTCAGGCCTGGGTTAAAATGATACCTTAGGGTACTCTTCTAGAGAACTGAAGTTCCTTAGAGTATACCTTTGTTCGTACAGTTGACCATCCAGACCGAAAAAGGGGTGAACTACCGTCGGATAGACATGACTTCAAATTTCAGTTTAATGAGCGTGAAAGGACACAAGATCACTCGACAATATTTTCATGTTTAGAGGGTCTGAAAAGGGCTTAAAAGAAGAACTGTTGTTTTTTTGGGAGTCTCAAGGGTGAGGTCAAGAGTGAAAAGGAATCATGCAAATGAGGCTCAAACTCATAATCAGGAAAAAACTATGGAGGACTCCCGAGCCTATAGTCGTTAGTGACAGCATGGACACCGTCATGCAACCAGGATCTACCTAGGGAATCCATGTTATGGTAGGATCTACCACCAAATTATGACACTTCGAAAGTAGTAATGAGGGTTCTGTGTCGCAACTCGATGGGATCGATCCTATGGAAAAGAGAAAAATACAACGAGATGCAGAAAGTGGGGGTGGAATCCTGACTAAAATGCAACGAGCTGGAAAAAATGACTTTTTAACAAAATATTGTCCAAACGCCCAAATATCAAAAAAAATTCCAAATACCCAAAGGAATACCTCCCTTGATCATCGAAGGAAAACTCCCGAACCATCTTAAATGATTTTCAGCTTAGAAAAAATGACAAAAGGGTTAGAAAATTGACAAAAAAGGGCCAAAAAACTCTATAAATAGAGGTTGGCAGCTCATTATCACCATTGTTAATTCAGAAATTGACTAAAAGACAAAACTACCCCTATGTGAAAAGAATTGATTCTGGGAGCTTCGATGGATGAAACAACCATCTTCTTGAACCAAGTAAGTATATGCTCTCTCCTCTTGCAATTTAAATATTTATTTATGCTTTCAGTTTCAAGTTTTGGGGGGGCGTCGACCCTCAAAAGGTCTTCCCTAGGTCCACCCAGGTTGTCTTATGACAGGCCGTGTGTATGCTCGGGCAGAGGAAAAAATGCATGCATGTACACGTGACTGCCATCATTACAGCCCACATGGACCCTTTATTTAATGGATTTTTTTTTTAAAAAGCAAGGGTTAACCCTCCTGAACTTGGTTTATTGCAGGATGTATGTTCACTGGAGGGAAAGAGAGCATGAGGAGATTAGTGAGTTGGTTAGGGAAGACCCCAATGTTTTCATTTCCTTAATGGAATGTGGGCTACAAAAATTCTTCCTATTTCCTTTTATGCGAGCACAACCTAGGCTATTGAATGCCTTGGTTGATTATTGGGATCCCGACGTAGAGGCCTTTATGTTAGAGGGGAAATCACTGGTACCTACTATAGAGGACATATATTTTTTGATTGGCCTCTCTAGGAGAGGGGAACCAGTCAATTTCCTGACATTTCCTTTGGGGCCTCATAACATATCGAAATTGATAGGACTTTATTGTGAGCCTGGCACAGACCGATCGAGCTATCAGGTGCCAATAAGAAAGATCATCGATTTATCACTGCAGTTTATTGTGTTGCTTATTGGGCAGATGACTAGTTTTGCGTCTCTACATCAGGCATCCCGTGAACAGATGAACTCTGCAGTCTAGTGCTTAAATGCACAGATATTTGACTGGAGCACTACACTACTGCATTGTATGAAGAAGCAACTGACAGATTGTCAGTTGCGGACGCAGAGGAACTTTGGGTTCGGGATGATTCTATGTTCTTTCTTCTTTGAAAGAGTTCCTAGTTTCAGTCCTCGAGTGGTGGTATGAGGACATCAGGCCTCTCTTCCTGCAGTTTGCAGATGGGCAGTGTTACTGCCACGACAGGGTGGTGGAAGGACCAATGAGTCCTTTGATTATGACTTCTTTGCTTGGTTGTCGCGACAAATCCCAGTCATAGAGGATTACCCTTATGCTTGGATTTATTTCTCGAGAGATCCTGAGATACCGGTACCTCCTGGTGAGGAGCAAGGAGAGATGGGTAAGTTTGCATCGGTTTTTTTTTTGTGAAACATATGTAATTTTTATGTTGTTTTTTATATATATCATTTTTTTTATACCAGAGTATTTGTCATATATGTGTCTATTATGTGTAGATGTGGGACAAGTGTGACCTACAGATTATGCGTGGAACATGCGTCGTCCTCGGCCAGGGGCCGCACCTGCCGCTGCAAGGGGACCAACAGCAGTAGGAGAGCTTCCAGTCGGTGAGGTTGAGAGGGTTTTGAGATGAGTCAAGAAAAACTTTACCTCGCTCACCCACACAGTCCCTATGGTAGAGATTGGGGATTTGCCACCATCTATGCAGCCTCATGTAGTGGGGGCACTACGAACATGGGTCCGATTGTTTCGACATTTGGAAAATGTTGTTGATCATTACAATAGGGCCCACAGGACCTGACCTTAGTTAGTCTAGACTTTTCATGTGCTGAGAGCACTACTTGTATATATTTTTTGAGGGCATAATCCCCATGACTCATTAGTGGTCATATTTTTGAGGCCCTTCCGCCCACCTATGTACTTTGATGATTAGGATATTATATATGGATTTTTATGTCCCTTTTTTTCTTATGGATCATATTTTCCTTTAAAAATGTATTTACATGTTTATGTGTATGTATTTTTATCTATGTGCGATATGCCAGTCTAAAATTTGATTAACTAGAGTATCTGTAACTTGTTTTAATCTCCTAAGAACATGAAAATATGTAATATAATAAAAGTTTCATTCTAAGAGACGTATGCTAAGGAATCGTCAGCGTAAAGTCGAATCATGAACATGGTAGAATCTATGTAACTAAGACACAACCAGTTGAGCATCTAAATAGACACGGAGATGAGAGATACCAAATGACAGGGCATCATGAAGAAACTCAATAACTACAGTGTACTCGGTGACATTTTTTGTGGTGTCACCTAAGAATATACCTCCGGAATATAATAACTGGCCTCGAGGTGTAAAAATTACCCAAGTTGCGGAGGCAAGCCTCCGAGTGTGCCGGCTAGCACCATCTGCGTACCCAATGAACACCTCCGATTCACTTGACATCTGCCACAGTGAAAAAAGATAACATCAAAAATGACACGTCCATAATACTAAAAGAAACTAGAAAATAATAGTACAAAGACTATACATATGTTACAAAAAGTTACCCAAGGTGACCTGCCTATGAGTAATACTTCTTGAGGTAGAGCCCATTTCTAGGCTCCGCCAAAGAATTTCCCTTAAATTCGACCAGACAATAAGCACCCTTTTTTAGAACCTCTTTTATGACGAAAGGTCTGAACCACATAGGTTTGAATTTTCCTTCCCCCAAGGGGTCCTTATCTTGGTCATAGACCAGGACAAGGTCGCCTTCAGAGAAAATATGAGGAAGAACAGACCGATCATACTGACACTTGACCTTATGTTTGTGAGCCTCGTTGGCCAGGGTCACATCACAACGCTTCTCATTGAGCCGCTCAAGGTATAATAACCATTCTTCAAGTGGAGAAGTGTCTGGAAATAACTGTACTGCCAACTTTAGGGACAGGATATGACACTCGATAGGCAAGACTGCTTCCAGCCCATAAACGAGTTGAAAAGGTGAGAAATCGGTTGTAGTCTTAACAGATGTTCGGTAAGCCCATAATGTTGAGTATAACATCAAATGCCAATTTGACTTGGTTGAGTTGATTGTTCATTGTAGGATTGTCTTAAGAGAATTATTTACAGCTTCCACCTGACCATTTACTTGGGGATGGTAGGGTGATGAATGTTCTTGCCGCAATCCAAGATTTGATGTTCACTCGGTCATCATCTGGTTCTGAAAGTGACTTCCATGGTCAGTGAAAATATCTCTCGAGACGCCGAACCTAGCTATTATCTAGTTGAATAAAAAGAGAGTTGTAGTCTCCACATCATCTTTGAATGTTGGCATAGCTTTGACCCTCTTCGTGAAGTAATCTACAGCTACAATGATATAATGGTTCCCCCTAGCTGAAGGAGGGTTGCATGTAGTGTAATCAATCCCCCACTTGGTGAAGAGAGCAACTGTGATGATAGGAAACATGGGAACAGGAATGTTACAGGATGTGCCCTCATCTTCCAAGAAAAGATCTAACACGGGTGGCACTTCTTTATAGATTTGATACAATCTTTGATTAGTGTCGGCCAAAAGTAACCTTCTCGTAAAATATTTTGGGTTGTTGCCAACCTAGACAAATGAACACCACATGCTCTGGTATGGAAATCATTAAGCACGATAACTACTTCTTCATGAGTGAGGCATCAACGCAGGATGTGGTCTACACCTCTCTGATACAACGTATCATCGAGTATAAGATAATTCTTATCCTGATGCGTATATGATGACGCTTATCACGAGAAGCAGAGGTGGGGCACTTCAAAGTCTAGAGATAGACAAGTATATCTCCATACCAGGGGTCTGAAGATGCGATCAAAATCATATCTCCTCTGATAGGTGACTCTTCGGGCATAACATCACCTGACTCAACCGAAAGTTCTGAAATAAGTTCTGCGAAGGCCAGCGACTTTTTGGATTTCGCTGAAACGAAATCTAAGTCAAATTCCTGGAGGATGACTATCCATCTACTGATATTTCCACCTATTACCCGTCATGTCAACATGTATTGAAACAGATTCACAATGAAAATGATGGTGGTCTTTTGAAACATAACATAATGACGGAACCGTTGAACAACATGGACTGCTGCCAACTCAAGTTTTTTGATATGAGAATAATTGAGTTCTAGTCCGACAAGGCCTCGACTCAGGTAATATATCACATATTCTGAGAACACATCATCTTCCTGAACAAAGACCATGCCGATGGTTGACTCTACTACAACTAGGTATAATAAGAAATCTTTTTTATAGTCAGGTGGTCGAAGCAGAGGGGCAGTTGTGAGGGCATGTTTCAACAATTTGAAAGAGCGTTGAGTGGCATCATCCCAATAAAAAGGAACATATTTCTTCAGTAAGTGCATAAATCCCTTTGTTATCTTGGCATAGTTGGTGATGAAACACCTTAAAAAATTTGCCTTTCCCTATAGACTCTGAAGTTGAAGGATTGTGCGTGGGGGAGGCAAGTAAATTATTGACTCAACCTTAAGAGGATCGACCATGATCCCTGTTGTTGACACTATGAAACCTAACAAACATACTAATGTTATGCAAAAGATGCACTTGTTTGGATTCAAGCGAATCCGGAAGTAGCGACATCGCTCAAAGATAAGTCAGAGGTATGTGGGATGATCCATTCTATTGCGAGATTGAGATGCTAAATCATCTAAATAATCCTCGACTATATGCTTGAGATCATGGAAAGCAAAAGACATGGCTTGTTGAAAGGTCGCTCTAGCATTTTTTAGAACAAAGGGCATCTTACAATACACGAATGTACCCCATGGACAAATGATTTTCATTTTGTGTTGGTCTTCGGGTTTGATTTGTACTTGATTATACCCTGAAAAACCATCCATGAAAGAGAAGGCCTCGCAACCTGCACATTAATCAATTATCTGGTCAATGAATGGTGTGGGAAAATTATCTTTTGGGCAGGCCTTGTTCAAACCAAATAAATCCATACATACACGAATCATTCCCTTATTGTTTGTTGATCGACACAAGATTTGACACCCATTGGGTCAAATGAATAGGATAGATAAAACTGGCTTTTAGCAGTTTCTCAACTTCAACCTTAATGGTTGTTTCTTTCCTGGGATTAACTGGATGAAGCTTCTACCGAACCAGCTTGGCATCTGGATAAGTTGTGATTTCATGTTCGACTATTTTTGGATCGATGCCTGGCATTTCCTCGTAAGACCAGGCAAAAATGTCGTAGAATTCTTTAAATAGATCTGTGTAGATTTGAATCTCTCCAGGGGAACAATCATCTCTGACAAAAACATTCTCCACAATGCTAGGGGTTTTGGAGATATTAATTAGTTTGGTTACAGCGATAGTTTCCATATTACCCTCGACAAAAACCTCATGTGTAGCTAAGGGATTAATAGGACAAGACCTATCTCTAGTCATAATCAACGTGAATTATCCATCTTCAATTCTACTTAACTCTGGGAGGAAGTATGATCTGTGATGGAGATCGTCTTAGGGTTTGTCTGGACTAGTCATTGCTTCGATTATTGCTTCATCAGAGGGCAAGACTAGGTCTAATGAATCGGTATCTAACTCTTGTGCAGTAGTTGGATCTGTGTCGTCCGAAGCTTGTTGGACTAAAGAGTATGCTACTCCGGCTATGGAAAAGGGCATGGACATTCAAGGGTGCCCTATCCCTTCCATCGTGGCTAATGGGGAAGGAAGTATCCATGAATCATTGAAGTAAATCATGCGAAATAACGAAACTTGGAAAATATCGACCTTATGGTGGTTGGATATGAACTTGACATCGCCTTGAGGGGGCGAGTAATAGAAGGTACCCATCAAATATGAGCACAAACCAACCCCTACTTTGACTACGCTCGGTTGGGGATTATCAACCATCAGGACCGCGGATAGCCCCAACGAAGGGTCAGGTTTGGAGAAAGACAATTGATCAATTGTCACAATCCGGTCCTCGTGTGGAAAAAACAAGACCTGAAAAACTATAGCAACCACTGCTTGCATGGCATAAGTCCAACTCCTTCCTAACAAGAGATTATAATCGAGGGACGTGTCGACTACTTCTACTTTGACGCATACGGTCTTCCCTCCTAACTGCACGGGGAAAGAGGGAATGATACCATGTGGTCAGAATGAACAACCGTCAAAAGAAGTGAGAAGAGTAGGTGACGAAGAAAAAATGGACTGGCCAATGGCTTTCCAACATGCCAACGACATAACGCATGTCGAGGCGCCCTCATAAACCACCGTGCATAAAATGTTCCGAGTAAAATTTTTCGTGGGGTGAGCCACTACTATCTAAAATGCTACATGGTAAGGCATACGAGGTTTTAAGTCGGTTGTATCTAGCATGATTGTACCCTGATTCCATGTCTCGGTAGATCCTAAAGCGGATAACAAAGATTTCCTCTGGGAAGGGAGGCTTTGGAGGACCTCCAAAGCGGACATCACACAAGGGGTTTGGGACAAATCCTCCACTACAGAATAGTTCTAGGCAGCCCTTGCATTTGGGTTAAGAGAAGATTTCTTGAACGCACCTTTTGGGATGAGTGTCATTGTTTTGCCTAAAGTATTCTCGATATGGAGAGGAAGAGATGGGAGTTCGGCTTTTTTTCCCTTCTCAGAAGTTCTTGGTTTACTGTAGTCATGTGCTCTAGTCGATATAAAAGCATCACCCTTCCTCATATACACATTTGTGGATGCGGGATTGTTCAAAGATGGAGAGGGTCCTTGACTGTCCCCTTCCGTGCTTGTAGAGGCTTGGGTTAGGTTTTGCCCATGTTGAAATGGATTGGTTAACACGACAGGTTGTTGTTGTGTCACAAAATTTTGGGCCTCTGCAAGACAAGGACATTTGTGGGTTTGGTGGTCTTCTGTGCATAGGTTGCATGGATACCTCACCTTCTGTTTCTCAGTGTTTCCCCCGCCAACATTATTAGTGGGTTTCTTATCCCCCTTACCCTTCTTTCGTTGTTTTTTCTTTCCTTCAAGTTGTTGGGTGGCCTTTGGATTCTTCGATTGCACTGTGTGTACATTCAACATTTGGGTAGGGGGATCAACCAAAAAAGTAGTTTGGCTAGCCGTTGTGTGTTGTATAGACAATTACTGCAATTTCTTCGTCAGTTGCTCAGCAGGATTTGTTTGTGCTGAACCAAAAATACCATCGGCATGTGGTCCAGCTCTTTGTCTGGTTTTATCAAGTATTCAACGTGGAACATCTGGCAAGATCTCATATAATAAATCGGACTGAGAGTCAATTATCTCAATTTGTTGAGCTCTCATGATGGCATCTTCTTCGTAAAACACTCCCAACGTTGCGACGTCTTTGGATAACTATGGGACCAAAGACTTAATGAACCAATCGAGCAGGAATGCTGGTGGGACTGACACCTCAATCAAACTCTTCTGGCGTCTCCATTCTCGGATGTGATCAGAGATACGCTCTGCTTTTGTCTGTGAGAAATTGGAAAACAATTTTGTGCCAGCTTCGTATCTCACAGGTAATTGGAAATGGTTTAGGAAATCCATTGCCAATTCACCGAAGGAAGAGTATGTTGAGCACTCAAGATCAATGTACCATTTCACGACACTCCCAATGAGAGTACGTTGAAACAATCACAACTACACGGAATCGTCTTTCAACGAATTAGACGAGAACCAAATATGGAAGGTGGTCACATGATCTCCCAGATCTTCGTTAGGATTGGCTTTTAACTTTGGTGCGTCCAAAGGAAACTTCATCAACATAGGGGGCCAATGCGGATTGTGACAAATAGGGTCATTCAACAACCTTGTCAAGTCTAGAAAATGCAAGGTTTCCAAGAGAGGTAGTTTGGGTTGTTGGTGATAACCATGGAAAAGGGGACCTGGAGTTTGAATGGCACTAGGTTGCCAGGAAAAGTTTGGTTGTTGGCCTGGGTTCTGGTAAAAACCATGGCCATGACCAGCATACGAGTTCTATGTGTTAGGATACATCATCGGCTGATTCCCAAAATAGGACGTAGATGGTTGGGCGCGCATTACATTCGGAGGACTTTGGGAAGGGTTTCCCCATGCCGATCCCATGGGCATATGCATAGTACCTTGTCTGGGGTTCCATTGGTTGTGAAAAGAATTTCCACAGATTGGCATTCCTGATGAGGGAACAGATCCCTGCCAAGAATTCCAAGGTCCTGATGCGAAAGAAGTTCCTGGGTTTGCCCCCTGTGCAGGAATAGTACCCTGCATAGGAATAGGTGGTCCGTAATCGAGGTTGCCCCCAGTCGAGAAAGAAGCTAGTGAGAAAGATTTGTTACCAAACGCACTGAAAAAAGAAAATGGTGTCGAACCTACTAGCATATTATGAGCGAGTGGTCCTTGACTCCCTGCTCCAAATAAACTATGGTGTGAGGGTGGTCTGATGGATGGCTGGTGGGTGCCACCAAGAAAAGGGGACAAAGGAGGTATATGACCTCCCCCATAAGAAAAAAACATTAAAAGGAGCTGAAGTGCCCCCCATGTGGCCTTGCAGAGGAGCGTTAGAGCTCCCTACCCCCAGACCTAAAGTCTGTGAAGTGGAGTAGGAAAGTACAGGACTTGTACCTAAGCTAGGCATCTCGTATGAGAACGGAGAGCCTGTCACACTCGGTGTGAAAGGGGTTGTGGTCGCTGCCATAGATGGGATTGGACCACTGTTCAAGGTAGAGGTGATCGAGACCATGGTGGCTCAGACCGGTGACAGTGGGTTAGGAGGTTGAAAATCCCTTGTGGTGACAATCATAGTGGGAATTGAATAATTCCTAGAAGAAGTGACAACATTTGTTTCCATTGTTGTGTGCGACACTATCTGGCACTCATAAGGGTGAATCGGTATGATGATGGGTGCCGAAAGATTAGTGGTTGGAGTTTTGTATGGACCAAGAGATTTCACTCCAAATTCTAATATAGACGTTTGCTCCGGATGTTGGTCGGGTACAATTTATTGTGATCTGGTTGCTTCAAAAGACCCTTGTTGGTCTAGCTTTCGCCTTAGTGGTGGCGAAGGTGGCTCCAGTGTAACCGGTGATAGGCCCAGAAGCCTTCATGACTAGTGAAGCTCGTGATCCTCC
The DNA here is from genome assembly GCA_010110895.2 of Picea sitchensis. Classification (NCBI taxonomy): domain Eukaryota; kingdom Viridiplantae; phylum Streptophyta; class Pinopsida; order Pinales; family Pinaceae; genus Picea; species Picea sitchensis. The sequence continues at coordinate 47,888 of SNQJ01S0041216.1, read as the reverse complement.
ACTGTGTGATAAGATCAAAGATGCACTATGGCTTTATATTCGTTCAAAAAACAACACACACTAAAAAGGTCCCTCCAAGATAAAACAAGCAAACACTAAACTAGTTGGAAGAACAATTACAACAACCAACACTAGAGAAACTTACCAGTGCAAGTGCAACTCGAACATGGAAGCACCCTCCGGGTATACTTTTCAAAGAGTGGCCTGATGTCTATCCTAGGTATCATGGTATACCCCTGCAGTCACTTGTGTATGTCACTAAAAATATAGGCAACTAGGTTGCCAGCGCGCGAATAGTCACCAGGTCGGTAAAGTCGAAAGTCGGGTAGACCACAATGAGCAGGGTATCGAGCCTGAAACATGTCAAGTTTATCGAAGTCAAGTGGTCTGGAAGACAACTGAGGGGGTCCTCAGATAACTTTCACGATACTGGACTTTGACACTCCCTAACTCAGACCCCAATGTTTGATTTAATGGCCTTGAAGAGTTTCCTCTCCAACCTAATTCAAGTCCCTAACCCTAAACTAGTTGGTTGACCCTACAAACATAAAAAGTCTAATGAATTTTAGATTTAGCGTTAATTTTTATGGCTTGTCTTAAGTCAAAGGTTATGAAAGTGAAACTAGTGATGTTTGAAAGACGAAAGAAAAATAAATAGAAAGTTGGAAACAAAATAACTTCACTTGACTCAAATCTTAAACAACCTTTCAAACTAAAAAATTTCTAAGATCTATGAATAACAAACTCAAAGTAAGATTTCACTCGACTACAAGCTACTTATGATATAAGTAAACAACCAAGAACTTATGAAAGAAAAGACTTTTCCCTGGTTACTAATGCAAAACAACACTATTTAACCAAACAAATAAATAAAAGTTTTTTTTTTATTTGAATGCTCACAAAGAAAAAAATAAAAATATCAACAAGTAAAAACCAAGAAAACTTCTGGCCTAAGCTCAAATCCCAAAGAGTCGCATTAAAAATCACACACAAGCAAATTAAAACTGGACTCTCACACTTGTCTAAAAACCCTATAGAAATAAAATTTTGAGCAAAAATTCTTAATGAAAAAGAAAGATATTTCTGTGATCAAACCTAAGTTACTGACCGCTATGACAGAGACCCAAAAACCTGAGAGGTATAACTCTTGTCAAAGAAAAGGATGGTTGCCTCACCTTCAACAAAAATTTTCTCCACAAGCACACTACTGACAGTTCAGTAGCAAGAATGTGCATGTGAGCTGTGTAAAGTCAGAGCACATGTACACGTGTGATGACCTTATACAGGCCATGTGTATCTCTAAAAATCTAAGACAAATGAAAGGCCAAGCAATCCAGCCCAGGCAGAGACTATTGGTACTGAGAACCAGGATCTCTTGAAGACTCAAACACTTACTTTAACAGAAAAAAGAAAACAATTCAAGGAAAAATTCATAGAACAAACCAATCTGAGGTGAAACCTAAGCTATAGACTGCAAAAAGAAAAGACTAGAAAGGTTTCCAGAAAACCCCTGAGAAGGACTATTTCTGATAGGGGAGAGGATGACTGCCTCTCTAAAAGAAATTTTTTGGAATCACACATGCACATGACACTTCCTCAGCTAGCGTGTACACGTGGGTTGTGAGAAGATAGGGCATGGGTACACACGTGCAGACCTTATACAGGGCACGTGTACCTCTGTGGGTCTCGGAAAAAAAAAATGTAGTCAAGTAAAGAAACAGAGATAACTAGTATGGAAGACCAGAATCTATGTTAGCTCAGACTTTTACAAAAACTTTAAAAACAAGGAATGAAACCAGTTTTTAAAAATACCCAAGAAAAATATTCCCAGAAACCCTAGAGATCCCCAGTATGGTCGCCAATTTTGTTGTGGGTGGGAAATCTCTCCTACAGACTAGCACTAAGGGTTTTATCATGCATGCAGAAATCACCTAAAGATTCTTACTTTTTACCATCATCCCATGTCTAGACCCCCATTACTCATATGTAAATACAAGGCTCAAGAGATTAAGTTGACGTACCTTATTCTTTGTGTTTGATGTCGATCCCTTTTTTGCGCTTGGTTGTTCTTTGACTGCAACTCTCCTCCCAATGTTGACCTACATTGACTAAAGACAAACAAATAACTTCACATGCATTTGATCTATGAACTAACGGGTTAGAGATTTAATCAATCATACAATCAATATTCCAATAATGACAATATCATATGGCGGGATGGGAAAAGCAATTCTTTTATTAACTTCACAATGATACCTTACAATGATAAAGTCAGCAACTGCTCCTCGATCCTGGTCCTGGGCTCTTCTTCCACTGTCTTCCAACTGTTTTTCTCTATACTTCTCTTTGCACAAGGATAGCTAAAGGTTGGGACAAAGGGGATGCTCAATCGGGTATAGTTTCTTTACTATGATTCTCCTCTTCCAAATGGGACCCCTACCCCTTCTTTTATAGGTTAGAAGGAGCTAGGTATTTGGTTGAACGTCTAGCCATGCATGGCCGAAATGTTTAGTTAACTTACCCAAAGCTGTGTGTTCTGTCAACAACTTTCCTTTTTTCGTGTTTTTGTAGGTACACACGTGCAGTAATGGAGCAAGGCGCGTGGGCCTTTATAAAAGGGGTTTTTAAGAAGAGTTGTTTAGTAGTGTTTTGGTAGAGAAGGAATCTGAAATGGCCTGATGTCAGGTAAGCATGTCTGATGCAAATTAGGGTTATAACACTTTTATAAAATGCGGCAATTTTGGAATTTTTCCATGATATCCTTGTCTAGGGTGTGACAATCCAAAAAATTAAAAGTTTTTATTCCAAATCATGGTATGAATTTCGAAGGTGAGATTTTATTTTATGAAGAACGATGAGGTGAAAGATATATTTATAAAGCAACGGATGTTTTTTTGTCTTATTATACACATAAGAAAAATCATGAGAGGGATCAATTTTATTAAGGGTCACCTTGAAATACAAATAGGTGGAGTTATAAAGGATCACCCTTTATAAATAAACAAGTGTTGCATCGTAGTGTAGTCCCTACCAGGTTGGAATGGGAATAAATGCATAGGTATGGTGGGATCGTGGGAGAATGAGAAGCCATAATTACCAGAGACATATGGAAAGTATTTTGGACACATGGCAAGTAGCAGAAAGGATAGGTGGTGTTGACACTCGAAACTAAAATGGGCTGCAGAAAATCAATCCCGAGGCAACCTCGAACCACTTTGGATTGGGAGCTTCCCCTTCCAACCCGAGAGGGATCTCTCGAACAATGTCACAATAGGAATTTAAGTAGCGTGAAAAAGGTGGGCAGATTTATGGGTGAATGAAGGTCTTGGATTTTTAGAGTTTGGGTGTTAAACCAGGGAAATAGTCCATTGGGCATGGATTCAAATGAAAACCGAAGAAAAGAAACAATAGCAGAGATCAAATACTTGCGGAAAGTGAGGCAAAGTAAGTTTATCTTTCAGTGCTTTGAAAAATCATGATGCGGCAGTGGAAAGAAAAAGGAAAGGCTGATGTAGCAAAGGATACATGCAGAAATCTGAAAATGCAGATTGGTCTTACACAACTGATTGTTGGTGCAGAGGAAAGGCAATAAAAAATTGCAGAAAACCCAAATCCTTTTGTTACAGTAGTGGTCGTACTAAAGTGTAACGAAGCCCATCAGTTAGAGGAAAACAAAATGTAATACAGTCGTAATGGATTAAGGAAGACATAAGGATATGGTAACAACGATATCAACTACGAGTAAGGAACACATAAATGCAATCCAAACAGATTTTAACACATCAAAAAAGAAGAAGAACATGTTGAAAGAAATCGACCGTGATGAATCTCACAGTCGCAAGTAAACATCTTTTTCATTACTCCAATAATGGCTTACACAATAACTCAGCAATTACAATGGATCTCTCTTGACAGAGATTTTCCTAGTCCTACGCTCATGTGCCCCCTTCTTAAATGTTACATACATCAGTCCTTTAAAGGAAAAAATGAAACTCTCAGCTTTCCAAGAATCTGAAACAATTCGTCTTTTGGACTCAGGGACTGCCAGATGTGTGGATTTATATTTGGAAGGCTTCACTTTAACGGTCAATAAATGGAGATGAGACGATATCCATAACTTGCTAGCCATGAAGAAAAGGCACTGATTGGTTGGGTTCACTACCGACATTGGCCATTGTTCCTTGGTTGTTGTTATGGTTACAGCACACCACGCAGATTAAAGAAAGTGAATACTATTGCACCATTTTGGATCGTGGATCTTTAATGACTCCCTTCTCCTGCCAAATTGTGATGGTTTTCTCGAAGTCTTCCATAGTTGAGCTTCAACCTGTGAAGTCTTGCAGCGTCTCTGTGGTTTTCCTGGGAGTGGTGAGTGACGAGGAACTGCCGGAACTTGAGCCCAGGATATTAGAAGGAAACGTTGACTTCGGTAATTTCAAAATTGTAGATATCTGTCATCCGAGTTGGGGGACATGTTTTTCGATTATCCTTGTCTCTCTTTATCGATCGAGGAGATGAGGAGAAAGAGAAGCCAACAATAATTACAGTCAATCTACAATGACCCCAGTATCACAATAACATGGGCAATGTTTCTCTAGTGGGAAAACTGCCACTTGCAGGCAAAAGTTCTCAAGGCACCTTGTTTCAGTAGCAGTTCGATCTCCGAGATTGGTTCGTGCTATCACAACATTCTAGCGCTGATGTGATCCAATATGATCACGCAAGGAAATGGACTCGGGACATTTTACTTCTTTCCCTTGCCGTTGATATAGCCATTAGTCACAGCTGCAGTGATCAATGCACACCCTGTCACGACTGCTTGCACTCTCCCAGTGCGTAGATTTATGGACTCAGTGGCTTCTTTTTTCTTTGAAAATATGCGACTCAGAAACGGACTAGGAAACGGATAGTTTTGTTGCTTCCTTGCTATTTTATCTTTCGACAGCAGTGACAAAAAAAATAAATGGTGGCTTCTACTCTCCTCCAATCGATTCTCCTCCACGCGGGCTGCATACAAATGAGAAACTAGTTTCCTTCATGTCATTTTCCTGGTTCTTCTAATGGTGGCTCCATACATTCATGTGGGCGATGTAGGAGGCATGTTGGCACTCGAGTCTCGTCGATTACAACGCCCGGACATCAAAAACACACCACAACAATATTGTCGAGTTCGCGATACGCGAGAGGGCCGTGGGACCTGTTGGTAGGATAGAGGATGAATCATGCCACCAAGAATTCCCGTCTCTGTAAGAAAATCCTCTCTCACAAACTGTTCAGTCTCTCGTCGAAACCCTAATCGACGTGCCTTCACCGAATTCTTTTTGCACAAGGGTCATCTGAAGTGTCTGTATCATCACCTTGGCATGCAACCATTACCTTCTTCAAACATCCCCCACTAGGCAATACCCCTCCATCTTCGTTGTGTAGTCAGAGGCAATAAATTATCGAGACTAACGTATTCGTTGAACATGATTATTCTGCACTGTAACCACGCCGCTTAAACAGAAACGCTTCTCGTCGGCATTGTCAGTCCTTCCAGGGAGAATCTTTTTGACTTATCTTCAATGATAAGTCCGCCATTACCTCCTGCAACAAATTCAGTTAGTCGTTTCCCAGAAGATTGTTCTCTATCGCTCGAACAGAACCCTATGTCTTCATTGAATTATTGGGCAATGATTGATCAGTAGTTTATTCCATGGTGGTTTATGAAATCTTGTCGAGTATCGATCACTATCGTCGGCACTTTGTTTGATATATCAAGTGATCTCAGACATTCAAGATTCGGGGTTTCCAGTTTGACACACCCATCTCCCATGTGAATGAAATTGGTGCATTCGCTTAGAATAACAACTTCTCAAATTCAAAATTTAAAATAACACCAAGACCCGGATAACAAAGCACCTCACAAAAACTCATGCCACTAATTTTATCCATTTCCCTGTATAATTTTATGTGCAAAAACCATGTCATAAACACGAACCCTCTCTGTAAGTGAAAATATCATAAACATGAACCCTCACTGTAAGTGAAAATAACCACCCTCGATTGATTGAGATCATATATTTTCCACATATAGAGAGTTTCATATGCTTTCACTATAGCGGACGATCACATGGTCGTGTAGTTCATGAGCCCACCACTTAGATGCACTACACTAGTCTTGGAGAGAATGTGTTATGAAGGCATTTATCCAGAGATTGTAAATACCACTGTGCTCAACAAATGGGAGTGTGTCATCCAAATCGTTGATTCCTTTGTCTAGTCTGGCTATACTCTCCCTATATTTAACACTCCCGATGAGGCCAGAACTCAGATCCATCATCGTATCAACCCAATTGATAAGGAAAGAAAGGCGAAATGATGGAGGAGTAATTATCTCCCTATTACCTAGACCTTTCAGAATCCTGTTAATCAAAATATCAAGTATATCTTTTATTGTCCCCAAACTGTATGTCGCTAGATTCATTGTTAACGCATTACGAAGGTCATCATCTTCGCAAAACATTTTGAGCACCTTATCAAAGAGAATTCCATCACAACGTTGAATGACGCCTACTAGCCAGAACAGTGCAGAACAAGAATTATTCATTTTGGCCTTATCATCAGATTTAATACGTTCCATGTTGACCATAAACGGTTTCATCAGTTCAGACTTGCACTCGGCTGCTCCAGCTGGGGATGCATTTGCATTACAATAATCTACAAGCAAGTTCTCGACCTTGCTACGTGGAAAATCGCAGATGTAATCTTCCCCATTGGAGACCATAGACAACATGTCTGGCACGAACTCCTCCAGCATCTCTAAATGAGACTTGCATCGACTCATAGCAAGTCTGGAAGTTATATTGGGCAAAGTATTTATTTGGAGAGATGATAAGAGGTCTAGAAATTGGGCTTCTTGTACATAATTCCAATAAACAGCATCCAAATATCACATACATTAATGGATGCAACCTTGAAACAATAATTCTGAAGCTATTGGTAGAATAGCCAGAACTTCATCAGCGCTACAGAAACAAAGGCTCTTGATAGATTGAGAAGAGTACATGAGCTTAATACATTTGATGTACTTGTGGAAACTGTGACAAATTGTTGACTTGACTTCAAGCAGCCGCTTTTTCGAAGACCAGTGCTCAGAAAGCATGGCTTTATAATACTCGGATTTTCCCAAAATTTGAGAGTGGAAGTAAAGAGGCTTTCTTTTGTAAATTGTTCCATCCGAACGGATCAACTATAATATTACATCGGCCGTATTCCTGTCTCCAAATTGCAGCAGCGGTTTGATCATTGAGACCTAATGTTGAACACTGCATGCCTCCTCTGCATGCCATATGTCAATCCTGAGCATACTCCAGCTACGAAAACTTTCCTCCAGAAACAATCAAATCAATTACATGGCGAAAGCCTATTGCTTGTTCCACCTCAGGTTCCAATGCCAGAAGTCACTCTCCATCGATATCTTTCATCCATACTTCTCTATCCTCTTCAGAGTATGTAAATACTACTTGCTTTTGTATGGCTCCAGATATATCAACTGTTCCCACGTACACAAGATCCTTGAAATTCCTTCTTCATGCCTTGGGCAGCCAGTCAATTTTGACCTCTGTTACAACATCGGCTCCAACTAGGGATGGTGCTTTCCTGAAAGTGCCAAGAACCGTAGACCAGGTGGCCTTTATCCATGTCAAATTGTGAATGCTTTATAACAAACCCATACTGGATTCAAAACTAAACTGAAAACATATTGAAAACCACTGCTGCAATCTAGTGCTTGAAGTCAAGCTTATTTATATACATCACCTACTCTAAATGCTGAAAAATTTCCACTGAATCAAATAATACGAAAATGCCAGTGAAGCCAATCCAATAATTGTCTCCTTATTTGAAACTTTCTCACACTTTCTCCGAGCAGGTTGAAGCAGGAAATTGACAATCCCCACCTGGCCTGTTGGTGATCATGGATTTTTGAACCTTTCATCAATTCTTGTGACCAAATATTCATGACATAGCATACTCCTCCATTAAATGCATCTAAAAGCTCAGCAAAAGGGTCTTGGAAAAACATATCATAATGAGGTATTAGAACATCCAGGACTATTCTATGTTCTGATTCATGATGCTCAGGACCATTAAACATGGAAACCATATATTTTTCATGAAACAAGGCAGAGTCTACAATCTGATCTTCTGGAAGGAAATCATCATAAATATGTTCACTAACTTCCTGTAAAATTCCATGAAATACCTGACTGTCGCCATTTAAAAACAGATTTACATCTTCTTCTTGGGTAAGTTCACAAGATCCAACATCTTTATGAGCCAACTCTTCCTCATACTTCTCATCTTCATCAACTTGAAAAATTTCTATTTTTTCTTCCTCCTCATCAAGAGGACTTGTATCACAACAATCATCAAAAAGGATTTCAGCAGAATATATCCTCTTACAATGTTGATGGAAAAGTGTGTGAAAGCATATCAATGAAGGAATACTGGAATGGGGTAAGGATTTATACCAGAGTCTAGCATCCTTTTCCAATGAAAACATAAATAATTTCATGAGGACATCTTCATGACGTACATCTAATTCCTCCATGAGCTTATGGAATTCAAACAAATGTTGACCAGGATTGTCATCCTCATCTTCTCCAAATTTAGAAAGGATATCCCCCCAAATTTTAATGTCTGGAATAGTGTTCGGAAAGCCATAAACATTTGTAAAGTCCAGAGGAGAAAACCTTGCAGCAATTCGAGCAGCGAACGAGCTGGACATTTGAGACCAGTGGAGTCGCCAACAAAATCATGTAGAGTCTACGAACCAAGGATTCGCCAGGTGAATGATCAAAGCCAATTTAATGCCTATCCCTTGTTCACCATCAAGAGATAGATCTGAACTTTGTCGTATCCCAAGGAAGATAGCCTCGTCCTCTGTCCCCGGCAACAGCGCCAAAAATGTTGACACTCGAAACTAAAATGGGATGCAACAAATCAATCCCGAGGCAACCTCGAACGACTTTGGATTGGGAGCTGCCCCTTCCAACTCGAGAGGGATCTCTCAAACAATGTCACAATAGGAATTTAAGTAGCGTGAAAAAGGTGGGCAGATTTATGGGTGAATGAAGGTCTTGGATTTTTGGAGTTTGGGTGTTAAACCAGGGAAATAGTCCATTGGGCATGGAGTCAAATGAGAACCGAAGAAAAGAAACAATAGCAGAGATCAACTACTTGCGTAAAGCGAGGCAAAGTAAGTCTATCTTTCAGCACTTTGAAAAATCATGATGCGGCAGTGGAAAGAAAAAGGAAAGGCCGACGTAGCAAAGGATACATGCAGAAATCTAAAAATGCAGATTAGTCTTACACAACTGATAGCTGGTGCAGAGGAAAGGCAATAAACAATTGCAGAAAACCCAAATCCTTTCGTTATAGTAGTGGTCGTACTAAAGTGTAACGAAGCCCATCAATTAGAGGAAAACAAAATGTAATACAGTCGTAATGGATTAAGGAAGACATAAGGCTATGGTAACAACGATATCAACTGCGAGTAAGGAACACATAAATGAAATCCAAACAAATTTTAACACAACAGAAAAGAAGAAGAACATGTTGAAAGAAATCGACCGTGATGAATCTCACAGTTGCAAGTAAACATATTTTTTATTACTCCAATAATGGCTTACACAATAACTCAGCAATTACAATGGATCTCTCTTGACAGAGATTTTCCTAGTCCTACACTCATGCACCCCCTTCTTAAATGTTACATACATCAGTCCTTTAAAGGAAAAAATGAAACTCTCGGATCTCCAGGAATCTGAAACGATTCGTCTTCTGGACTCACGGACTGCCAGATGTGTGGATTGTTATTTGGAAGGTTTCACTTTAACGGTCAATCAATGGAGACGAGACGATAGCCATAACTTGCTAGCCATGAAGAAAAGGCACTCATTGGTTGGGTTCACTGCCGAAATTGGTCGTTGTTCCCTGGTTGTTGTTATGGTTCCAGTACACCACGCAGATTAAAGAAAGTGAATACTATTGCACCATTTTTTATCGTGGATCTTTGATGACTCCCTTCTCCTACCAAATTGTGATGGTTTTCTCGAAGTCTTCCACAGTTGAGCTTCAACCTGTGAAGTCTTGCAGCGTCTCTATGGTTTTCCTGGGAGTGGCAAGTGATGAGGAACTGCCGGAACTTGAGCCCAGGCTATCAGAAGGCAACATTGACTTCGGCAATTTCAACATTGCAGATATCTGTCATCCAAGTTGGGGGACATGTTTTTCGATTATCCTTGTCTCTCTTTATTGATCGAGGAGATGAGGAGCAAGAGAAGCCAGCAATAATTACAGTTAATCTACAATGACCCCAGTATCACAATAACATGGGCAATGTTTCTCTAGCGGGAAAACTGCCACTTGCAGGCAAAAGTTCTCGAGGCACCTTGTTTCAGTAGCAGTTCGATCTCCGAGATTGGTTCATGCTATCACAACATTCTAGCGCTGATGTGATCCAATCTGATCACGCAAGGAAATGGACTCGGGACATTTTACTTCTTTCCCTTGCCGCTGATATAGCCATTAGTCACAGCTGCAGTGATCAATGCACACCCTGTCATGACTGCTTGCACTCTCCCAGTGCGCAGATTTATGGACTCAGTGGCTTCTTTTTTCTTTGAAAATATGCGACTCAGAAACGGACTCGGAAACATACAGTTTTGTTGCTTCCTTGCTATTTTATCTTTCGACAGCAGTGACAAAAAAAATAAATGGTGGCTTCTACTCTCCTCCAATGGATTCTCCTCCACGCGGGCTGCATACAAATGAGAAACTAGTTTCCTTCATGCCATTTTCCTGGTTCTTCTAATGGTGCCTCCATACATTCATGTGGGTGACGTAGGAGGCACATCGACACTCGGGTCTCGGCGATTACAATGCCCGGACATCAAAAACACACCACAACAATATTGTTGAGTTCGCGATACATGAGAGGATCGTGGGACCTGTTGGTAGGATAGAGGATGAATCATGCCACCAAGAATTCCCGTCTCTGTAGGAAAATCGTCTCTCACAAACTGTTCAATCTCTCGTCGAAACCCTAATCGACGTGCCTTCACCGAATTCTTTTTGCACAAGGGTCATCTGAAGTGTCTGTATCATCTCCTTGGCATGCAACCATTACCTTCTTCAAACGTCCCCCGCCAGGCAATACCCCTCCATCTTCATTGTGTAGTCAGAGGCAATAAATTATCGAGACTAACGTATTCGTTGAGCATGATTATTCTACACTGTAACCACGCCGCTTAAACATAAATGCTTCTCACTGGCATTGTCATTCCTTCTAGGGAGAATCTTTCTAACTTATCTACAATGAGAAGTCTGCCATTACTGCCTGCAACAAATTCAGGTAGCCATTTCCCAGAAGATTGTTCTCTATCGCTCGACTAGAACCCTATGTCTTCATTGAATTATTGGGCAGTGATTGATCAGCAATTTATTCCATGGTGGTTTATGAAATCTTGTCGAGGATCGATCACTGTCATTAGCACTTTGTTTGATATATCAAGTGATCTCAGACATTCAAGATTCGGGTTTTCCAGTTTGACACACCCATCTCCCATGTGAATGAAGTTGGTGCATTCGCTTAGAATAACAACTTCTCAAATTCAAAATTTAAAATAACACCAAGACCCAGATAACAAAGCACCTCACAAAAACTCATGCCACTAATTTTATCCATTTCCATGTATAATTTGATGTGCAGCAACCATGTCATAAACATGAACCCTCTCTCTAATTGAAAATATCATAAACATGAACCCTCCCTGTAAGTGAAAATAACCAACCTCAATTGATTGAGATCATATATTTTCCACATATCGAGAGTTTCATATGCTTTCACTATAGCGGACGATCACATGGTCACGTAGTTCATGAGACCACCACTTAGACGCACTGCACTGATCTTGGAGAGAATGTGTTATGAAGGCATTTATCTAGAGATTGTAAATACCACTGTGCTCAACAAATGGGAATGTGTCAGCCAAATCGTTGATTCCTTTCTCCAGTCTGGCTATACTCTCCCTATATTTAACACTCCCGATGAGGCCAGAACTCAGATCCATCATCGTATCAACCCAATTGATAAGGAAAGAAAGGCGAAATGATGGAGGAGTAATTATCTCCCTATTACCTAGACCTTTCAGAATCCTGTTAATCAAAATATCAAGTATATCTTTTATTTTCCCCAAACTGTATGTCGCCATTTTCATTGTTAACGCATTACAAAGGTCAGCATCTTCGCAAAACATTTTGAGCACCTTCTCAAAGAGAATTCCATCACAACGCTGAATGATGCCTACTAGCCAGAACATTGCAGAACAAGAATTATTCATTTTGGCCTTATCATCAGATTTAATACGTTCCATGTTGACCATAAACTATTTCGTCAATTCAGACTTGCACTTGGCTGCTCCAGCTAGGGATGCATTTGCATTACAGTAATCTACAACCAAGTTCTCGACCTTGCAACGCGACAGATCGCAGATGTAATCTTCCCCATTGGAGACCATAGACAACATGTCTCGCACAAACTCCTCCACCATCTCTAAATGAGACTTGCATCGACTCATAGCAAGTCTGGCAGTTATATTGGGCAAAGTATTTATTTGTAGAGATGATAAGAGGTCTATCAATTGGGCTTCTTGTACAAAATTCCAATAAATAACATCCAAATATCACATACATTCCTGGATGCAACCTTGAAACAATAATTCCTAAGCTATTGGTAGAATCGCCAGAACTTCATCGGCGCTGCAGAAAAAAAGGCTCTTGCCAGATTGAGAAGAGTACATGAGCTTAATACATTTGATGTACTTGTGGAAACTGTGACAAATTGTTGACTTGACTTCAAGCGGCCTCTTTTTCGAAGACCAGCGTCAGAAAGCATGGCTTTATAATACTCATATTTTCCCAAAATTTGAGAGTGGAGGTAAAGAGGATTTCTTTTGTAAACTGTTCCATCCAAACGGATCAATTGTAATATTACATTGGCCGTATTCCTGTCTCCAAATTGCAGTAGCGGTTCGATCATTGCGACCTAATGTTGAACACTATGTGCCTCCTCTGCATGCCATATGTCAATCTTGAGCATACTCCAGCTACGAAAAATTTCCTCCAGAAACAATCAAATCAATTACATGGCGAAAGCCTATTGCTTATTCCACCTCAGGTTCCAATGCCAAACGTCACTCTCCATCGATCTCTTTCATCCATACTTCTCTATCCTCTTTAGAGTATGTAAATACTACTTGCTTTTGTATGGCTCGAGATATATCAACTGTTCCCATGTACACAAGATCCTTGAAATGCCTTCTTCATGCCTTGGGCAGCCAGTCAATTTTGACCTCTGTTACAACAGGTGGTATCCATGTAGAAAATGGCATGTGGCACTCTGCCACACATCAGCCATAACATGCCAGTCTGCTACATGAATCTGGGAGAATATCACTCCATGAGTTTTCCTTCCATAAAAAACATAGTTCCCTCGATGCTCGAAGCCCCTAAGAGTCAGAGTCTCGAATTCTTGAATTAGTTAATGATAACATTATATTAATATCGGGTCAGTAAGTAATTAGCGAGAAAGTCACTTTGTGAGAAATTTGTTCCATTGTTAAATATGGCCAGGGGAGTTGTAAAATTGGTAGGTTGGTAAAGATTTAGCAGAGATGATAATGTGTTAGGGTCACCCATATCATACATTGGAAGACGATCAACAACTCACATTCATTTCAAAAAGAGAAGGTTCCCAAGCGTTAATCTCCTAGAGAAATTCTGGAATTGAAACCATTTAGTTTTTGAAAGTATTCTCATTCTATTTATACTATGTTTTTCATAATCCATCTAGCTTTTATTTTCTCAATAAGATTCTGTAATTTTTCCTATTACCAATAGTGCAACAGATAGCCACTAAAAAGCACATATATCCCCATCACTTGTAACTTGATATTGTTGGAGTCTGACTTGCCATATTGGAAATTTCTGTTCCTATGTTGTAGTTTTTATCTCTCTAATGTATTTATGAAATTCATTTATAATGATCTTTGTATACTTCCAACTGATTTTCATCCCAATATTTAGAGTTAACTTAAATTTCCATAGTCAATTCTTTAATTTTTCCCATGGACAAAGTAAGCAACATCCATTCCATTCTATTAAATAGATCATTTGTCTTGTCTGTCTCTATATGTGTTAGGATAAATAAAGTTAAATGTGGTGGAAAAAAATATATATAATTTTTTTTTGAAAATGTGTTCAGTGTCTAAGATTCTTTGATCTTCTTCTATGACCTCCATGTTTGCTAGTTTTTTCTATATATTAACAAACACCTAACATGATTGTTTATTTTCATGAGTTTTCAACTCATTGAAGTTAATTTAAACTGTGTGAAAAGAAGGTGTCGAGACAGAGGAATATGATCTTTTCCTGAAACTTTAGTCTGTGAGAAGCAAGCCCACTTTGGAGAGGTTGATCTGCAATTTCTCTCTAGGAAGAGGGCATATTTGTAACATGCCTATCCAACTGAAATATTTGTAAGAACTAATTTTTTTTTAAGATGCCTATGATAGTTCAGTATAGTACCAACTAATATATTTGTAACATGTCTATCCAGTTGATTGTTTTTTGGCAATGATAAAAAAAATTAGAAGTTTTTTATTTCTACAGATATTCTTGCAGATGTATTTACAAGTATGTTGACCCTTGAATCTGTTAGGACCAAAACGAAAACCTAATGAGGATGTCAATCCTATTGTTCTTTTATAGATGTGATACTCCTCTTTAAGTTTTTCCTGGGGCATGTATAGTTCAAATGTGGGACTTAGAGAAAGTTCTTCATAATGACTTAAAGCAAAACAAAACGATAGAAAATGTTTTTATTTTATTTTAAATAAAGGTTCCTAGAAAATATGACCAAGAATCACACACATTAAACATTCAAATTAAGTAAACACAATTTCCTGACATCCAACATAGTTCAAGATAAATATTTTTGAGCACATAAAATAAAATAAGATGACCGACATGCATAAAGAGAACTAACTTTGCATTCTGAAAACAAGGTTAGAAGGCACCATCGAGATTGTTCCCGGAATAGTTTTGTTTGAAATTTCTCAAAACATAATAATGTATGTTACATATTCCTCGAAATTTAAATGAATTTTTCATATAGACTGGGATTGGGGCTCCCGCGGACCATAAAAGAAATATGTACAAGAAATAGGATTGTAGAAATAAAAAGTGGGCGACAGTAGACAACAATACCTGAAAAGAAGAAATTGGAAGTTACTAGTCTTTGGTTAGACATTTCTATTTAACGAGGTGGAATAATTGGATTGACAAAGAAATAAGGATGTGATCAGTATAGACTTACTATGATGGTATATATCTCCCGCTTTTCTATTTTATTTTTTATTCCTTTTTATTTCTCTCGTCGATGGTTACTGGAATCGTTCCAATTGTTTGTTTCCCTTTGTCGGGGAGCTTGTCGATTTCCCTTTGGAGCCATTCTTAAATGTAGCTTCTCATGGGGGGCACGTTGATCTCATGCCGGATTTTTATGTTGAAAAGATTGTTTTCTAATTCCATTAGATCGATAGAAAGATTACACAGAGCCTGTTCATTTTCTTTATCTCTTACTGGATAGTCCACTAGCCTGTTGTCCATGTCATCCTCACCCTATTCAAGGATGTCGTAAAACTTTTCTAAAGACAACCCCCTAAAAATATCAACTTGTTCATAGAAGGATTTCTTGGTTAAGAAGAAGGAGTTGAGGATTAATTTGGGGTCTTGGACCTCGTTGGTACTTCCAACTAAGTCTATTTGGGTTAGCATTCTGAATAATTCGTCTTTCTTTGATACAACTTATTCACATGATAGGACAATGAGATGTAGGTTCTTAACTTTCTCTTTCCAGCATCTATTTAATTGTTTTTTCCAGTTTGGGGAGGGGAGATATTCTTCTCTTCTTATTATTTATGTTATGTCAGTGACATTGATGCCAAAAGGGACAACCACGTCTATATAGAAACCTTCTTCATTTTTTAAATCCGCATGCAAATATTTTTGGAAGGCATGTGCCCTTGTTCCAAAGGAAGCTATAATTTTTTATGTTTCCCAGGCTTCAATAATTAGCTCCATTATTTTCTTTATATTCTTCTCCACATTGCCTCTACACGATGTGAGGAGATTGGAATATCATTTTAACTTCGTTGTAGGGGTGGCAAGCACGGTTATTGGTAAATTACTGACAAGCAATGGGATAGGAATCAAAGCTTCATCCAATTCCTTGATTTGGTCCTTCAATTTCACATTCTCCACCTCAAGGCCTCCAATGGAATCATCAAGAGCATCTTTGGTTACTCAGTGAATTTGGGAGATTTGGGATGGCTACGTGTTCCTAAGGCTAATCTATGAATGAGATTTCCATTTCTTATTTCTTACATCTCTCTTTTAAATAATTAAATTTTTAGATTTTCTATAAAAAACAACGCTTTGGAATATGAAGGATTCATCTTCGTCAAAAATCTTGGTCTCAGTTATTTCCATTAGGGGAATATGGTGGATCGCATACTCGTGCTGATCAATGTTGGGGAATATGTTTTTGAGATCATTCTCAAGTTCCATTTCTTCACTTTAACTTTTGGGATATTCTAATTGTTGTGCAACATTTTTTCTCTTCTTCCTCACGGGAAGCTTGCGAGAACTATCAATTTTACCCGGAGGAGGGTTATTATCTCCTCTATTTGAAGAATTGTGGGTTTCTTTCTTACTATGGTGGTTCGTTGGAGTGATGCTCTAGAATGTCATACTCTTGGGAGTGGCAGCTGGGGATTTAACACTCTTCTCATCGAGGCCTCTACCCTATTGTTTGTACCATTCATTGGTGCTTTTCCATGTCTCTAGGTCATCAACGTTAGGAGAAGGGTTGTTCTCTTTATTCTCTTTATCTTCATTCAGGAGTGTATGGATAAAATAATTGTTGAATCCAACTGCTATTAATTGTTCTACAAAAATCCCATTAGGGTCGAACCCTCTCAGCCTTTCAGGATATCTTAGGTTCAAGTTGTTGAAATGGCTTGTGAATTCGTCAATCTTTTTTATGTTCCTGAACACGAAGTCCCCGACTTTCCAAGGAAGAGAAATTAACTATTTTTTTTATCTTTTTTGGGTATATGTTATATTCTTTGCATGTGTGTGGGGGGGCACGTCAGGTTTGACAATTGCGCCTGACGATCCCTCTAGTAGTTTTTGCTATTTTTAGCTGTTTTCTAAATTAATCTCGGATTAAGGGATTAGGGTTTTGGTATCTACGAAATACCTAAAAACATTATATATATTGTATGGTGAATGGTGAAGTTCATGATAATGAATATAAGAAATGTTTTCCCTGGTTGAGGGTTTCCGGTATAAATCTTTGTGTACTATGTGAATGAGCCATTGATTAATTTTTGTTTTTCTTAAGAATCTATATGAATTTCTTTAATTTACAGGTTTAAAACTTACATGTGGTATCAAAGCTCATTTTTATCTTCAGAGGGACATATTTTTTGTTGAGGGTTTGGCACTGTCTTGATAGATCAATTTTATCTTGGGTCTGTGATAAACCAGGGTTTAATGGGAGCTTTTGCAGTGGAGATTCGAGTATAGAAAGAGGAATGGTGAGCTCATCTAGAATCAAGATAGAGAAGTTCAACAGTAAAAACTTTGATCTATGGAAGCTCAAGATGGAGGAGGACCTTCTTGTAGACAAAGAACAATGGATCATTGTAGATCCTGGTACACAACCTACTGGTACACCGTCTACTAGCACATAGGCTACTGGTACACAACCTACCAGTACACAAACTACTAATACACCACCTATTATTATGTCGAAGGAAGATTGGGAGAAGTTGGATATAAGAGCAAGGAGTATTATTCGACTCTGCCTGGTAGATTCTTTGTTGTTGAATGTCTCGGGAGAATCTACATCCAAGGAACTATGGGATAAGTTGGGGAATTTGTATCAATCAAAGTCCCTAGTAAAAAAGGTGTTTCTTCGAAAGAAGTTGTATCATCTTAGGATGGAAGATGGAGATTCTATGACAAAACATCTAAATGTCTTTAATACTCTGGTAAGTCAACTTGTCTCTATCAATATTATAATTGAAGATGAAGATAAGTGTATGACTTTGTTATGTTCCTTTCTAGACTCTTGCGATAATCTGGTTGTAGCAATTGGTAGTACCACTCAATCTACATTGAATTATGAGGATGTAGTTTCATCCTTGTTATCTGAAGAGATGAGGCAGAAAAGCATGGATAGTCATAGCACAGATTCTTTATTTGTAAGAGGTCATACCCAGGATAGGAATCCTGATAAGCCTTTGGGGGGAGATCTAAATCTACAGGTAGATCTAAGTCTCCAGGAAAATATTTGAGTAAATGTTGGAAGTGTGGTAAAACATAGCATTATAAGAAATATTGAAAGTCTAAGAAGGTTGAAAAACCAAATGGATATGATAGTACCTCTTCCACAGAGGTGAAAACCTCCACTAAAGAAGGAGGTGATGTTTACCTGGCATCTACAGGTACACATGCAGACTGTGATTTATGGTTGATCGACTTAGGTGTGCCATACCATATGACTCCTCACAGGGAGTGGTTCTTTGAATATGAAAAATACGATGGTGGTGATGTATTCCTAGGAGATGACTCGAAAGCCAAAATCATGGGATGTGGAAGGATTAAGTTATTTCTAAACAATGGAAGGATTAGAAATCTCCCTAGGGTTCTGCACATTCCAAAACTTGCCAGGAGCCTAATATTTGTAAGCAAGTTGGATGATGCAGGAGTGGATACTGTATTTGGAAAGAACACTTGCACAATGGTATGAGGAGAAATGGTGTTGATGAGGGGAGTTCGGTGTGGAACTCTGTACAAGTTTTTGGGAAGCACTTATACTAATGGGTGTAACAGTTTTGTTGTCCTTGAGTAGAAAAATAAAGAATACAAAACCAATACCGTCCCTGAAAAAAAGACCATGTTGTGGCATCAAAGACTGGGGCATATTGGAGAAAAGGGCCTTCAAACACTACATGGTAAAGGCATTGTTGAAGGTATGTGTAATTGTACTCTGGATTTTGATTTCTGTGAACATTTCATATATTGTAAACACAATCGAGTAAGATTCCCATCTGGTGCTACAAGAGAAAAGGGGATCTTAGAATTGATACATAGTGATGTGTTTGGACTTGTGCTTGCTCCATCACTAGGTAAGTCTATGTATCATGTTTCATTCATAGATGATTTCTCAAGGTACACATGGATTTAGGTTCTTAGAAAGAAATATGAGGTATTTGATAAATTTAAAGAGTTTAAGGCTCTGGTAGAAAATCAGACAGAGAAGAAAATAAAGCTATTGAGAATAGATAATGGTGGAGATTTCTGCGGAAATGAATTCGAAGAATTCTGTAAGAAGTGTGGTATAGCAAGGAAGAAGACTAATCCACACACTCCTCAACAGAATGGAGTTGTAGAAAGGATGAACAGGACACCGATGGAAAAAGAAAGGAGCATGCTTAGCGATGTTGAGTTAGGAAAGGAATTATGGGAAGATGTAGTGGGTACAACATGTTACCTAGTCAATCGATCACCTTCATTAGCATTGGATGAAAAAACTCCACACGAGGTATGGAGTGAAAAGAAAACCTCTCTTCAACATCTTAGAGCGTTTGGTTGTGATGCTTATGTACATGTTCCAAAGGAAAATAGCAGTAATATGGATATAAAAGATGAAAAGTGTATCTTTATTGGTTATAAATATGGTGTAAAAGGTTATAAGCTTTGGAACCCATAAACTAAGAAGATTGTTTACAATCAGGACATTGTTTTTAGAGAGGTAAAAGATGTGTCCAAACAGGAATTCCTACCAAGGCAAGATGAACCTGAGAAAATAGAGCTTGAGTTGGATGATGCAAAATACGAATCATCTAAAGAAGAGGAAGAAGAAGAAGAAGAAGAACCGCATACCCCAGTATTGAGGAGATCAGTGAGAGAAAGAAGGCAACCATAAAGGTATAGTCCACCTGATTTCCATTCCAATTTTTCTTTATCTATTACTGATGATGATCCCAGAACTGTCATGGAAGCAGTGAACTCAGAGGATAGTAAACTCTAGAAGAAGGCCAGGGTTTAAGAAATGGATTCCTTGGATAAGAATGAGGCATGGGATATATTTGAGTTGTCAGCTGGAAGAAAATATGTTGGTAGAAAATGGTTGTTTAAGAAGAAGTTTAATGCAGAAGGAAATGTGGAGAAATACAAAGCTCGGTTAGTAGAAAAAGGTTATTCCTAGGTAGAGGGAATTGACTTTGGTGAGATTTTTTCTCCTGTTGCTAAGTTAACTTCTATTATATTTCATGTATATATTGTTGTTTCTTTTGATCTTGAAGTAGAACATATGGATGTGAAGACAACATTCCTACATGGGGATCTGGAAGAATAAATCTACATGAAGCAGCTAGAAGTATTTCTAGTAATGGGAAAGAAAGAGTTGGTCTGTAAGCTAAAGAAGTCACTATATGGTCTGAAGTAATCACTTAGGATGTGGTACCAAAATTTTGACACATACATCCTTGGATTGGGATTTGTGAGAAGGTGGGATGATCACTGTGTACATTCCAAGCAGGTTGGTAATCACTTCATTTATGTAGTGTTGTATGTTGATGACATGTTGTTGGTAGGAAATAAGATGGATGTTATCAAGGAGGTGAAATCACAGCTATCCTCCNATTCTGGGAATGGAAATTAAAAGAGATCGTGCAAATAGGAAACTCTGGTTGAATAAGAGAAAGTATGTTGAGACGATATTGCAGAGGTTTAATATGCATGGAAGTAAACTGGTCAAGGTTCCTATTCCTATACGTGTAAAGTTATCGACAGATCAGTGTCCCAAAACACAGGAATAAGAAGAGGACATGTCCCATGTTCCATATGCCAGTGCAGTTGGTAGTTTGATGTATGCAATGGTTTGTACTAGACCAGACATTGCACATGCAGTGGGAGTTTTGAGTAGGTATATGTCAAAACCAGGGAAGGAGCATTTGACAACAGTAAAGAGGGTCTTCAAGTATTTGCATGGCAC
Source organism: Picea sitchensis (assembly GCA_010110895.2). Classification (NCBI taxonomy): domain Eukaryota; kingdom Viridiplantae; phylum Streptophyta; class Pinopsida; order Pinales; family Pinaceae; genus Picea; species Picea sitchensis. The sequence continues at coordinate 26,713 of SNQJ01S0041216.1, read as the reverse complement.
TACCAATTATGGATTGTGCTACCAAGGAAGACCAGGATTGGACAAAGTGGTGGACATACATGGCTTTGTTGATGCAGACTGGGCTGGAGATATGGATCACAAAATATCTACAAGTGGGTATGTGTTTAACCTATTTGGAGGAGCAATCAGTTGGACGAGAAAAAGACAAGTTGTAGTGGCACTCTCAACTATAGAAGCTTAATACATGGCAGCCACTCATGCAAGCAAGCAAGAAGTATTGTTACAGAGATTGTGTTCAGGTATTTGGTTGGTACAACAAGCAATGAGATTAGATTGTGACAGTTAGAGTGCAATCTTCCTAGCAAAGAACCCATCTTATCATTCGAAGACAAAGCCTATTGATGTTTAGTATCACTTTGTGAGAGACATGGTTGAGGAAAAGAAGGTGTTGCTGGAAAAGGTTGACACTTTGAAGAATGTTGCAGATTTATTGACAAAGTATTTGAGCACAGAAAAGTTCTCTTGGTGTAGAGTAACAACAGGCATTGCTACTCTGGATTGTTGACTATATAACCCTGTGGATCCCTAGATGCAAAGAAAACAACAAGTGGGAGAATGTTGCATATATGTTATATTCTTTGCATGTGTGTGTGTCAGTGCGTGAATGGTGAAATTCACGATAATGAATATAAGAAAGGTTTTCCCTGGTTGAGGGTTTCTGGTATAAATCTCAGTGTACTATGTGAATGAGCCATTGATTAATTTATGTTTTGCTTAAGAATTTGTATGCATTTCTTTACTTCATAGGTTTAAAACTTACACTCTTCTCATGCAAAAAATGCAACCAGTAGTTGCATTTCCTCATTAATTCTATAACAAATGTTTTTTCCATAATCTGACATGGAAGGAAAGTAGGATTTTCCTTGGAGCCAAAAATCATTATTACACTCTAATTCTCTATTTATTCAAGTGTCCCCTTCCTGTCTAAAAAACTCGATTGCCTGGTTAGACATCTGGGGAGCATCCTTTACTAAAAATAAATATTTGAAAACTAAGACAAAGTCATTAAAAACCTCATAAAAACAATGGGCGACCTTGTGCCTCCATAAGGCCTAGTACCAAAAGGTTACTGGGTCAAATTCACATTTTACCTTCTTGGGCACAGACAGTTTTGGAAATGGATAGCAATTCGCTATCATGAAAACCAAGTAGGATGACATACAAAATTTCTTCTCCTATTTGAATTGTGACAATTGGGAATAGATTTCAATGGAAATCAGCCTCCCACAGTAAAAAATGGCTTGTTCATCGACCCCGACAGAATACCATATCAAGGTTTCCAAAGTATTTTCTTTGGACATGTTTTATGTTTCTCAGTCGATTGCCAATGGAATATAAGAAGCGAATTCCAATCAAGGATTCCTCATCTATGAAAACAAGTTGTAGTTCGTCATAATTATTTGACAAGGTATCTAACATTTCTTTGTTGAATGGAAGAAAATGTGACTTGTTAAAAGACATCAATAATGCAGAGTGGATTGTTGTTCCACCCGCATTATATGCAACTTTTCTTGTATATGCAAGTATCAATCCCTTTGGTTTCATAGGGTCACTCGAACGTTTTGAATCATATATTCATATAATCATTTGGAATAGTGTCTTTAATGTGAATGTCTTCCCTATTCATGCCCCGCCTATAAGGAACAAGTGCAGAAGAGTGTGCATGTTTAAGCATTTCTTCATTGTAATATCCTTTAGGATTGTTTGTTTCTCTCGATTCAACAATCGTCTAACTCTGTAGTATTCTTCGTTTTCGATAAATAAAGGATGTTACGTGACTTTAAACACAAGATTAATACATTTTTCAATGGAAGTTGCTCGAGGACAAGGAAAGTCTACTTGCAAGTCATAGGATTCACATAACGTTCTAGTTGTTTTATGCTTTGTCGATGTCTCATCAACATTGCCATGGTTTTCTAGTTATTCAAGTGCACTTTATAAATCACCCCATGTTGGGTTAACATTGTATGTAAATCTAGCTTCATTGGTTTGTTGATCCGGATTATTTTCGGCACGAAATGAGATCGGAGATATAATAAAGAAATGCACAGAGATATCACAGATATTCAATAATATAACATAAATATATCAGAGATGCAACCATAAACACAGAGATACAGTAATACACCATTTCTATTAATTAAATAAATGTACAAAGACTGTAAAAATACATAGTGAAAGACTCGCTAGAATGGTGGCAGCTTATCTCTGAGAAGAGATGTGATGACTACTCGCATTCGCAAGAAGAAGATTACAATGAGGCTCTGAAGGCCTTTTTATAATAAGCAAGAATGTCAAAAACCCTAGACATCCAAAAACCTAACCCTAGGAGATGAAGTGCCAAAAGTCATGTGGGCCCCATTTGGTTAAGTGAGTACATCAACTTCCCGAGGTCGTAACTTTTGCATACGATCTTCGTTTTAGGCGTGTGATAACTCGTTGGAAAGGTATCGTTGAGGAGATTCATTTTGGGGGCTCAATTATGCATTTAGATATAATTAAGAACATCGATATTGAAAAAACTTCATTTGGGCCCTCAAAATGGCCCCGTACGTTAAAACCTGCTAAAAATAGTAAATTGTCAAAATTGCCAGAAAACTGTTTTGAGCCAGTTGGAAAAGGTGGGTGGCCACCAATATCCACTTGGATCAATCCTCCCTCCTTAGGAAGCAATGGTCTCCATTTTCTTGAGTTCCCGGGGGAGAGGGAAAAGCATTTGTTGTATCTACATCTTGGTGAGCTGCTTGTATTGTTGGAGACGTCGCCCTGCTTAGTTTGTGGAAGTTTGTCATGAACCTATTGAATATGAGGCTATTCAACAAGTCGAGCTACATGAGAGGAAGGTCTGTAGAAGGAATCTTTTTTCTTTGTTGCAAACTTGTCGACCTGCTTTTGTTGGATAGAAGGTGCAGGGGGCGAGGCTGTAGTTCTTGCAGTGTCCTTTCCTTGAACATATTGTGAAGAAGCTGAATTTTGTAGTATGAGATACTACCTTGCGACACTTTTTAGGTGGAACAATAGTTGGAACTACCTCTGGTATTCTGTAGAGATGACCCCCCAAAGTAACAATAACACTACGGGGTCGAGACTCATAAACAACATGGCGTCTCCACATATATGGTTGGCCCAAGAGAGCATCACAGAAATCCAGTGGGGCAACATCACATAATATCTCATCCTTGAAGGGTTGGATGCCATATGAAAATCGACACTGNTTGAAGGGTTGGATGTTGTATGATAATCGACACTATTGGCTGACACGGAGATCTCATCCTTGCCGAAGCCACACAATGTTGTATGGTTGCGGGTGTGGTGTTCTCGAGAATCCCAACCGTTTGATGACCTCTGCTGAGATGAGGTTTTTCTTGCTTCCGCTATCAACAATAAAATGCAGTGAGGTCCCCTTCACCCACATCTGTGAATGAAAAAGGTGCTCCCCCTCTTCACGGTCTGTTGGTTCTTCTAGTTGAATTGTTGTGGTCGCAACAATAGCAGTGAGGTCTACCTCAATGATTTGTCCTTTACCAGTATTTTCATAATCAGATTCTGAATCAAGGTCTGGCTCCTTGTCTTTGATCTTGGCCACCAATGACTATTTTGAGGGACATTCATCAGTGTTGTGCCAGGGGATTTTGTGGAAATCACATCATTTTCCAGTGTCCTTCTTTATCTTCCCGTGACCCTTCATTTCCTGTTTCTTGGACTGGTTTTTGGGAGACAGTTTGTTATGGATTTCTTTGTCATACTTTGGTTGTTGCGGATTTGTAGACCTGAATTCCCATTTTTTCTGGTGCTTAAATTTCTTCTCAATTTTAACAACATATCGATAAGCAACACTGAGTGATGAGATGTCCAGAAAATCCATTTCAATATAGATGTATCTGTGTAGAGCCCCACGGTATTTCAGAACCAAATGTCACTCGGAGTCTTTGATACCCAGCTTGGTGCGC
>SNQJ01S0041216.1:6830-19588 GCA_010110895.2 Picea sitchensis | reverse complement strand
TTAGGGTTTTGACTTGGTGGCCTTGCCATTGCAACACCATCAAGCCTAACTCTCCCGTCCTTAGATTTAGATTCTCCCAAGCCATTAGCCTTACCCCTTGACTCCATTTACCCTAAGGCACTAGTCTAAGAACAAAACGTTGAGTCTTTTATGCTCAAAAAACACCTTTCAAACTTTCTTGATTTTGAAACCCTAACTAACCCTGGCAAATTTACTAACCCTAACCCTAGGATGACGTCTTGGCCTTTTTGAACTCTTGTTTGCTCCAAAAGTTGCGGCTAGGTCATCCCTTGATAGCCATAGAGGTGTTAAATATTTTCATTGGTTGAAATTGAAAAACATTTACCTCTTTGCCTTTCAAACTAACCCAATTTAGGGTTGACGTCACCTTTATATCAGCAGCAAAATTGATGACGTCAAGCCTCTTTTAACCATTGTTTAAGTGTTAAAGGTTGTGTTTTGGTTGGCATTAAAGCATAGATTACTTTCCTTGGCTTATTGTGCAAAACGTTTACTTTTTGCCTTCCAAAAAACTAGCATGAATTAGGGCTGACGTCACCCTCAATCTGCAATTGTGATGCAGCAACAATATTTATATATGAGCAGATTTATGATATTTATTGCATTGTTATAATTTAAAGATCTGATTTTATACATTGAGTGCCAACATATCTTGGGTATTTATTGAAGAAGTGACATAGAATATAAGCTTTATTTGCAATCATTAACTTCGTCAATAATTTCTTTCATTAATGCTCATATATATACAAGATAGTCATTGATATTGTGAAGTACTAACCACTGCAGCACACTCTTTTAGTCTATTTGTCTTGTCTCGCAAACAGGTGCCATCCATTGGAATATATTCTTCTTTTTGACTATCATATTGGCAATAATCTGTGAAGGGAAGCTTAATTTTAACCTTTGAAAGCCTTAAACCTTGACCCTTCTCCTTCAGAGCCCCAGATTGCTAGGCACGTCTCCCTTGGGATTAGCCACCCTAAATAGAAAGAGCTCCCCATCGAGGTGACAGTGGGTGGGGAAGCTCCTGTTACGCCAGTTTGAAGCCTTGACTCAAGCTACCTAAACCTCTCCTACAAACTGAGCGATAACAAGGCCTATTTAAGTAAATATTTAAGGTTGCTAGGTCTATTTAAGGGCCTTTCGCTATGTAAACATTTAAGTTGTCATGCCTATTCAAGTACCTCAAAAAGAGTGTCAATGCTCAAAACTTTCCATATGTAAACATTTCAATAAAAATTAAAAAATTAAAAAAGAGCATCAATGCTCAAAACTTTGGATATCTAAACATTTAAAACATTGAGAATAACAAAAATGGGAATAAGACTTCAAATCTATTCTCCAATGAGATGATGACAAATAAGGCTTTTTTTATTGTATAAAAAATAATGTTTTTAGTTGTCTAGTTCGAACAACAGAGATTATGCAAACATTTATAGTCAAAGGACATATTACTATGAAGTCAACGAATTATTGATCTCTATAGTCCCTCTACGCCTTTGACAAGGACAAATAAGGTGCATGTTAATTAAAAGGATTTTTATATTGCTTGGATTAAACTTTGGATTAAACCTATTTTTTTATTCCACCTTGAAACATATATGAATATTCCTCCCTAAAAGGAAGGCTTTGTATTATAATCTTGGTTTGGGTGTTTTGGTTTGTGCTAATGGCGAAAGGGCGGAGTTTTAAGTTTGAGGTGGAGAAATTCAGCGGTAAGAATAACTTTGAGCTATGGAAGCTCAAGATGTTGGATCTTCTTGTGCAATAAGGATTGCAAAAGGCTTTGGTGGGAAAGTCAAAGAAACCAAAAAGCATGAGAGACAAGGACTAGGAAGATCTAGATGCAAGAGCCCTCGATACCATGTTTTTGTGTCTGGCAGATGAATTATTGGTTAACATTGTTGGAGAGGAGACAACAAAAGTTTTGTGGAACATACTAGAGAGTATATATATGAAAAATTCCTTGTTGAACATAATCCTCTTGAAGAGGCAGTTGTAGAACTTGCGGATGAAAGAAGGTACAAAATTTGTTGATCATTTGAATTTTTTCAGTACTTTGCGTTGTCAATTATCCTGTATGGACGTAAATTATGAAGATGAGGACAAGGAAATTACACTATTATGTTAATTGATGGAGCCTTGGGATCATTTGGTAACATCTATGTGGATTAGCTGAACAGACCCCATTGATTATCACACTATTGTGGGATCTTTGTTGTATGAGGAAATGAGGAGAAGATCCAGTAAAGAAACCTTAACAACAGAAAAAATGTTGGTCAGAGTTTGATCTCAAGAAGGAGGGAAAGATCATAAAGGTACAACCAAGTCTAAATCAAAAGACAGCAAGGGTAAGGGAAAATGTTGGTTATGTGGAAAATGAGGGAATTTCAAGAAGGATTGTTGGAAAGGACAACAAGCATCCAAAGAGGACTCCACAAAAGAGGCAAATTGAACTACAGGTATGGTTGATAAAGTTTCATCTATCTATTGTGTCTCGCCACCTGTGTTCACATAGAAGTTGTAGGGCAGTGATTGTTGAGTGACCGTGAAATAATTAAAAAAAATGTATTTTCTTTAGAGTTTTGAAAATTATTGATTGCATGTAAATGAGCATACGTCTATAAGACCTAGATATACATGCGTACCCCTCGTTTATTGGGTAACATATGAAAATTCTAGACATAGATTTATGTAGATTGAATATGTGGTGGAGCATATATGTTGGGTTAACCTTGACTCGGTGAAAGTGTTAATGAGTTAAATCCAGTTTTTAGGTCATAGTACATAGTTTTTTGGGTCCATGTTTTTTGTAGCCTGTGGTATTTTGTCCATGGATTGCATGTAACAAATCCTATAAAAGGCTTGGTGAAATTCTTTGTAAATGGTCCTGGAGGTAAGTGGTGAAGGCTTACTTGGTCGGCTTGGCCAGATTTGGTCAAGGGAATGTTCATGTTAAGATTGAGCACTGAGACTCTAGCATGAAATCCCTGGAGGTGAGAGAAAAAGGTTCACTTGGGTTGGTTTGACCAGATCTGGTCAAAGTTGTTCGAATGCAAAGTTCAAGGTGGAGCACTGTGTCCAGGTTATAAATGTAGGTTTGTAGAAAGGCTGATGTGTTGGTAGGTCAATCAAGTGTTTCGGAATATATGATGAAGGTAGGTTCATATCCATGGAACTTGGAAAGTATTGGAAAGAAGCTAGGATCAGATAGGCATGTTCAATAATGCCAAGTTGCAACAATATTTGTGGACAAAAGCAGTTGTGATATATGGTAACTCAGTCACCATCAGTTGGAAAAGACTGGAAGATTCTAGAAGAGGTATGAACATGTCATCTGGTAATTAATGAAATGTGAAATTATCTGGTTGTGATGCTCATGTTTTTATCAACATTCTATGTAGGACACATATCAAACAGGTATATATTTGATATGGTGATGATGTTAAGGGATGCAGAATATGGGATGCTACTTCCAACATAATCATCATGGAAAAAGATGCAGTGTTTGATGAATCTCCTTTTATAAACTAAAACATAGTAAAAGATGAAAGATTCAAAGCATGATCGGTAGTAAAAGGGTATTTGGAAGGTATTGATTTCCATGAAAGTTTCTCACTAGTTGTTAAAAGCTTGTTTCTATTCATGTTGTGTTAGCACTAGTTGAGTTAGTACAACTAGATGTTAAAACTCTTTTACATTGACTGTTTTGGATAAGGGGATGTATATGGAACAACCAAAATGGTTAGCTCAAAAACGCAAAAGAGGATTTATTTTCAAACTCAAGAATCATTGTATGGCTTGAAGCATGCCAAGTAAATTGTACAAGATGTATGATTCCTTCATGGTGAGCCAAATTTTACAAGAAGTGAATATAATCATTGTGTTTATGGTATATTTATTTTCTTGGTAATGTTATGCTTGTTGCAAGCATGTATGAAATCAAGAGGTTGGCTCATTTTTTTACGACATTTCAAAATAAATCTTAGGCATGGAAATACGCAGAGATAGGAAATGTAGTAAGCTTGGTTCTCACAAAAAAAGTATGTGGTGAAGATACTCAGGAAATTCAAAATGAATAATGTGAAACCGGTAAAATCCCTTTGGCTTTCCATTGTAAGTTTTATTTAGGTTTATTTCCTAACTGATGAAGAAGAAAATGGTTATATGTCTCAAGTATTATATGCTAGTAGGAGGTTTGATGATTGCTATGGGAAATGGTTATCATTTCCAATGTAGTTGGTGTTTTCCATAGAAACATGGAAAAACCACGTGAAGAGCATGGAAATGGGTGCTTCAAACACATAAGCACAAATATCACCTATAGTGGTGTGAGTCATTTAGTTTGTGGTTATGATTCATGAGATTTAGAAAAGAGGAGACCTACCTCAAGTTAGGTATTGTAAGAATGCAAGGATCTATTGGGTAAATTCCGGCAAGTACATGATGAGGTGTTATGTAGGTTTCAAAGCCTTGTGCATTTGACTAAAAGTCCACCATATAAAAATGGGACAAGTGCATCGATTTATTAGATAGGTTATCGATGGAGGAAAAATGGTCGATACTGGAGCAAATTGTGCAGACATGTTCACTTAACAGTACTGTTAGAGAATTTGCGGAGTTGTGACGGTGTTTGGCTTCTCTTGACTTGCATGAAAGGTTATGAATTAGTCCGAGCATGATATATCACGTAAATTGTTGTCAAGGTGAAGATTGTTGAAAAAGTGCCAACCAATTTCCCATGTGGTTGCATGCACTAAATTTAGATTGTTTATGCATGCACATTACAGTGAACATGTTTTCTTGGTTTTTCCCCGTATTGAATTTTACACAAATCATTGTGTGAGTTGTGTGATTGTTATTCTCGGTTTAATCTTGGTTTTATATTGTTTTCTATTAGAATCTTATTGCGTTTATACACACTGAGTGAATCAACCTAGGACTAGTTTTATTACACTATGGCATGTTTTCCCTCTTAATCTAAATTTAGCTAATCCGAAAACTATGAACTTCAACTAAACTATAAAACATGATGCGAGAGTGAAAGAAGTTGGTGGGTTAGGTACATTTGGAGCATATTCCACTCAAAAACCTAGACATAATTTATACACGACCCTGTAAGAGGTATCGTGCATTCGCAGTTATTCTTCCATAACATGAAATGCACAAGCTTGATGTTAAAATTGGTATTTGAAGTGTATTTCCACTTTATTAATCATTTTCCTACACTACCGTAAGATAGAGCTGCTGGGAGTTGCGAACAGCAAAGTCTTCCTTGTACTCTTCGCCATTTAAATGGAAAAGCTAGAAGGCATAGGGAATATGATAAAAAAAATTAGTGATCATGATAATATAAAATAAAATCTTCCTATGTAATTAAGTATTTCATATTGTTATATTTTATTTATATTTTTCTTATCTTATAATAAGAAAGGGATATATGGGTTTTTAATGATTTTAGATTTATTTATTTTTATATTTTCAGTAGTAAGATTTTTGTGTACTAATTTCCTCTTTATATTATTTTAGATTTTTTATTATTTATTTTTATATATTTAATCAGGTTTTTGTGTGATAATTTCCCCTCAACCGTTTCCTTTTTTAATGCAATCAACTTCATATATTTGCAAATGTTTGCATAAATGCATGGATTTCTATGACCTTGTTACGATCAATCAACTCCAAGGGTGAGAATATCAATATTGAGCCTTCTTGGTTGTTGTGTACAAGTCTACATGTTTTGGCTTAAATCTAAATAACCCTCTTCTCTACCTGCTTTTACATAATTGTTGAATACTTATCCGCAAAACAAAGATTTCTAGCTAGCTTATAAAAGTTCAATAAAAATTATCTATTTTAAATCTGAAATACAAATTACAAGGACAAGGGTTTCACTGCCCTTCTTTTATTTACTAGATGGGATCAAAATCATAAATTCCATTCTAAATGTGACTTAAAAAAATTACAAAGATTTGGGAAAAAATTATAGTATATTATAAGAATTAGAACTTGATAAAATAAAATCTCCAAGAAAGATTTGGATCTTCAAAATGAGCTTGGGTTACAAATAAAGATTGAACCCTTAAACTTTTAATTGTTTGTTCGAAGAATGATGTAGATTTTAGTTCAGGAAGGTCCACTTTCGTATAAATATTGAAGAGAAATATTGATTTTACACAAACTGTTTTTCAATACAAGTGCATAAAAGATCAATTGCCCATGTTTAATTCCTGATAAATAGGGAAGGAAACAGAATGTTGATTCACATATGCATATGCCCGCACCAAGACGTTGAAAATTGTTTTGTGACTCCAATGAAGATTGCAACACTTAGAAATCCCCCAAGTCTATGATGGAAACAAGTCATACTTGTATTCAACCAATTCTCCCCATCTCCCTTCAAAGAAACCAACACAATAATACAAATCCTGCAAAGAACTTGAAACAATCATGTGCGTCCATGGCATGATTCAAGTCATCATGTTGTCACAAGTCTACGACTCATTCCAAACCACTATGTCTGACAACCCCATGGTTCAAGTCATCATGTTGTCACAAGTCTATGACTCGTTCCAAACCACTATGTCTGATTACGAAATGAACCTCCTTGTTATGGCCCAAGAGAAACTTATTCCCTATCAAATTTTCACCAAGTAAAAAACAATGATGTTCCTAAATCACCAAACTCCCTATCCATACCTCAGTCATCTTCGTCACCATGGCACCGAGCTCCATGGTACACTCTATCACATCAATTTGTCATTGCAACCAAAGTTCTGCAACAACATGATCCAATAACTGTGTATAGTGAAGCCCAACATAGACACATCTTGACAAGGTGCATCCAAACTATCTTCCTCAAGCCTCTGACTCAACTCTGGGACATGAAAAAATATGTCTAAGTCACCTTCTCCATGCAACCAGTTGAACCCATATTCATTTCCCTGTCATCATCACAGCCTGACTAGTTCTGCATCAAGAAAACATGCACACATTACTTGACTATTAAGTAATGTTGTTGTTAACTGATTTGTGTAACTTTATGAAGATTCACCTTGTCTGAAAATTGTGATTGTTTTCCACAACTTAAACGACTCAACTATTATTCTTAGTGATGCATGACACAAAGTTGTCATGGTGAAAACGTGCTCAACCAGCTGCCTTAAATCTTAGACTACGCTCTAATATCTCATGTTAAGACAGTGACAAAGCTCATCAAATCATCAACCAAACCAACTTCCATAGTCTTCTTTGATGTGCAATGTTTGATGTGCTATGATACCAAGTGTCACATCGATGGAGAACTCAGGTAGATGGTAGAACTAACCACCATCTCCAACGACATGCATCACCACAACTTTTCAATTCAACGGCAAGACCACATCAGTTTACCTGGCGCAGACTATGCCTAACACTTAGATTCTTTCACCATTTAACAATTTATGATTACATCCATACTTAAAACATCCAACAAATAATAGAACACATGAATACACAGTTAAACGAATGTGCAAGTAAGGTGAGCGACCAATACCCAATTTTTATTACAAAGACAACAATGTTGCGAGTTAGAAATCCGTGCCACACCAAAGATGTTTTTATAAGGATCTTCAACACAATTTATCCAACAATACTCTGTGAAATACAAACAAACAAAAGTTTTCATGTCACCCAGTGAAACCCTTTGTGCCACCAGCCGAAACACTTCATGAATGACTTCAAACTTCGCCTTCATGCCTACTGTTCATGTTGCCCTTGCCTCAATTCATGTGACGTGCCTCTTGGCTACTAAACTCTTTATCACTTCATGAAACTGTCATGCAACATCAAAGCTCACCATTGAACTTAGCTCGCCCAACCACTATCTTGTTTGAAGAAAAGTCACCCTCTTCTACTATCTTCTTTTTCATACTCCACAAGGTGGCACAAGTCACCCACCAAGGTCGACTTGGCCCCTTGGGAGGAGTTTGTCCTCTCTATCACGATCCTTCCTTAGAAGCCTCATTCCATGTGGTTATGAGTATGATTGTTCCATGCCAATCTCCCTTCATTTTGGTCTCGTCCATGGGCATATATAGGCGCCCAGCCTCATGAACCGATGTGTATCCTTTCCTTTAGGTGAGTCAACCTTCATTTTACCATGTTTTTCCACTTAACCGATTGGATGAACTTTGTTAGGTGCATGTATCCCTTAGGTGAATTGGGCCAAATCACCTAAGAGCGCCCTCCTTTCCCTGAGTCGACTCATTCATTTCGTTTGGCATCCCAAGTCTTTCCCACAACCTTCATCAAGCCAACTCGCCTAACTTGTGTCGTAACTCATCTTGGGTGGAACCGCCCCTTGGTGCATCTCATGTTGAAGGAACGCCAACTCGTCCCCTGTATTGTGTCTTCAAGTGCATTGGGCATATTTCCTACCCGATCACCTTCATTTCGGTTAGCGGTGAGAGGGCAAGTGCCTCGGTTTTGCATCCCACGTCTTACACCGACCCTGCAACTTCCCCAACCTCTTATGCCTTCTCTAAATGGCAAGCCCGGGGAAAAGATAATATAATACCTTTTTATTTTTTGTAATTAAAATTTTGCATCTATTTACCTTATGGAATTTTGAAAAAATATATATTCCGTATTATTGACTTGGCATTTCTATGATAACATTTAAGTTATTATCGACTTATTAATGGGAAAAGTTCATTAAGAAACATACTGTTTTAATGGATGTTTTTTATTATATTATTTTTATTGTTCTAATAATATTTAAATTATTAATCATTTATTTTATACATAATTGAATATTTTTATGTTTTTTAATAATATTTAAATAATAATTAATTATTGAATAAATAATATTTAAATTCTTGAATGAAAAAACTCATAATTATTTAGAATTAGAATTGATTACTGTACTATTATTTTTGTTTTCCTCAGCCTTCCTAAATACACATTGCCTCAAGTCATTTGATATTTTTTTCACATTTTATCACTGGCCTTGACATTTTATCATAGATTTTGGTTTTCTATGAATAACTGGGTGAAATGTTGTTCGCGTCTTACATTTTATCACAATTTTTTTATTATTGTGAATCCATACGCTCCTGGACGCAATAATCCTTGACTAGTGACCCTTCCAAAGACTTAGACGCTGATGTGGCATTATCATTTCCGTATATACAATGTTACTTTCCTGATATGGCATTTTCGGATATACAGTGTTAATTTGCCTCAGACTGACTAATTAACGCCGCACAACTGTCCTTACCTCTAAGTAATAAATTGCTAACAGTAAAGTAAATCAAATAATAACTTCGGTCACCCACCCAGTGAACAGAAGCCAACTAAGCTTTTATCTTGGTTTGGGTTGTTGGGAATGTACAGTTGGTATTTAATTTAATTCGTGAGAAACATTGAAATAGATTGTATTTAAAAAGGAAAACATTAAGTGAGCTAACATGCCTGCCAGAAAAAGAAAAGAAAGGATAAAATTCTCATAATAAATAAATTATGAAAATCAAGTGGGTAATTGACATTAATTTCTCCTTTACAAAATACATCTTAATGGACCAATATTATCTATCAATTCGTATTGCCACGGATGTAAAGATTACCTAGAATCGCTCAACATCCACTACAAATTCAATTTGAGAGAAGATACCCAGAAATTGCATGTAGCTAGCCCCAGAAATTGCACGTGGGTGATTTTTTTTTACAGTTTTCAAGGTTTTGGACGATTTTTGAAAGCAGAAATCATAGGGTTTATCGATCCGTGTGTTTGGCTTATACATAGCTTGATTCGCCTTGGATCGAACAGCTGGTTTGAGAGGGAGTTTGGATTGTGCTCAGTTTTTCAACCAGGACTCTGCATAGTGTAGGATATAGCCCATAGCCATTGTCTCAAGCCATCGTAGCCATTGTCTCAAACCATCGTTCAATGTTAGCTACAACCATAACCCGGAATTGACCAAATAGTGCATGATTATAAGTAAGGATATGAACTTCCACACTTTGGATAATTCGTTATTCCTTACGACCACCCATGCATGGAATACCTAGGATCGAATCGCTCAACATCCACTGCTAATTCATGTGGATCTGCATCGGAAGCAAATATATAACAAGATACAAGCAAATGAGCAAACACAAAATTGACACAATGTTTTTAGTGGTAAAGCCCTATATAAGGAAATATGAGGGACAATGATTATGCAAGGGAGATAATACATCAGCTCTCTGCCTTAACCGGCTTACATAGATATATAGAAGTCTTCACTTAATTACAAGAAACTGATTACATTTAATGTGTCTCTATCCCTATTCTAAATCTAGTTGATTTGATCCAACTAATTACAAGATAATAGGGGTATCTGAAAAACAAGTGTAAATTGGTTGGTATTATCCAACAATATCCACCTTCACAACAATTTACTTAAATATCGTTGTCCAATTTATTCATCACCTATACTTCAAGCCAAGAGAAGTCAAGCACCACTGCAACTTCTCTAATAAAATTGGTTTCATGATCTCGCCTATGTGACTTGCTCGAGTTTGGATTTCCTAAGGGGCCACTCCACCTCCAACATGTTAGAGACTATCTCACTGTAACCATTATAGGTGACATTTGTGCTTCTCAAACTCTAAAGCACCCATTTCATTGCAGCACCTGAATCTGTCACGTATTTGACAACATCATTAGCTTGTGAAACATCTGGTCTTAACCATTTCATCACATACAACAGACATTCTACTGAACTTACACAAGACATAACCTTTTCTTCTTTATAAACAATACCTATACTTGAACAAAACTTATAATGGAAAGTAACAGGGATTAAAACTGGTTTTACAATGTTCATATTGAACTCCAACCACAACTTACAATTACCATCTTTGTGTAATTCTATGCCCATAATTTGTTTTGATGTTCCTTGATCCCTCATCTGAATTGTCTTGTCCACGTGAATCATTTTCTTACTGATTTTATCCATGCTTTGGCTTACATCGAGCATATCATCAGCAAATAACATCAATACTATGAATGTACGAGAAACTATATAGTCAATCCTACGCTTTCAAAAAAAATTAGTCACTATGAAGGATTCAAACCTCTTGTATATTTTCCTGGGTACCAATAGGCCATACAATGAATTATCTAACATGCAAATAAATTTACCGTTGCGATTTTGAATCAACACTTTTGGTTGTTCGATACATACTATATCTCTATCAATGAGGACCTTGTGAGCAGTAGGATCCCACACTCAACATCCCTTTATACCACCATCATAACTTGCAGAGATATAAAACAAGCAGGAGTTCAGAAACAAATATTTTAAGTTTGGAAATGATTTACCGCTTACTAGTACCTGCAATTCCTTCTTTCTCTTATGACCTTGATGTTTCTGCCATAAACAAGAAGATACATCTGCCACTTCATATTCCACTTCAGTATGCCCTTCCAACTTATAAAGGTTATCAATCTTTGTTGCCTTCATCACTACTAAACTACCTTTCGATAATGTGAGTGCTCCACCTTGACCTGTATACTTATATCCACAAGAATCCAACACTCCTAATGAGATCAAATTTGATTTAAGCTCAGGAACATATCTAATATCTATTAATTCCCTAACAATACCACCGAACATCGTGATTCTAATACTGCCAACCCCAACAGTTTTACAAGGAATACCATTTCCCATAAACACTACACCCTCATCAATAGATTGGTAAGAAATGAACCAATTTCTATGTGAGCACATGTGGTGGGAGGCACCTGAATCTAACTGTCATTCTTCTTGATATTGTAAATTACTAGAAATGAATAAAACTTCATCGGTCATACCTAAATTTTTTATAGCCCAATTTGTTTCCTTCGTAGAGTTTTCCTCAGATTCTTTTATTTTCCAACAGTCCTTCTTGAGATGTCTTGTTTTTCCACAGTACTAGCATTTTTCTTTACCCTTTCTGCGTTTTGACTTAGATCGAGAAGAAATTTTTTGATTCTTCTCTTTAGTTTGACCTCTAACCAACATCCCCTCTGAAGTTGAGGTTTCTTGACTAGATTTTCTCCTCATCTCCTTAACCAACAAAGTTCTCACAACAGATTCATAATCTAAAACATTTGTTGAGCTAAAGATAATAGAGGTGACTAGATTATCCCAAGACTTAGGAAATGAACACAATAGTGTAATAGCCTTATCTTCATCTTTGATTTTAACTTCCATACTAGTCAATTGAACTATAAGGGTATTAAAGGTATTTAAATGGTCAACAATTGTTATACCTTCTTTCATTTGCAAACTGTACAACTATCTCTTCAAGTAGATCCTTATCATCAACGACTTCGTCATATACATACTTTCCATATTTCTCCATAAGCCTGATGTTGTATCCTCTCCTACGATATTAAATAGAACATCACTGCCAGACATAAACGAATTGTACTAAGAGATTTTGCATCTAAATCTTCTCATTCCTCATTTTTCATAGTCATTGGTTTCTTCGTCTTGCATGCCAATGATTTTTGCAACCCTTTTTACACCAGTAAATCCCGCATCTTGAGCTTCTAGAGTTCAAAGTTGTTTTGCCACTAAATTTTTCTACCTCAAACTTCGAACTTTGAACATTTTCCATTAGTACAAAATCCAATACCACTACTAATGAAGTGAGCTTTATATTATAAGCAATCTATTATAATTCAAAAAATAAAACTTTAAAGTATGTTTCAAAATTAAACCTAA
>SNQJ01S0041215.1:27802-46076 GCA_010110895.2 Picea sitchensis | reverse complement strand
TTCCTAGAAAAACATGATAACGGGTTGGACCTCTTACCCGAGTTTCTCAAATACCTGACAACAGTTCCTGAAGATATCACAAAGTTGCAGGTCAGTTCCTTTAGAAATTCATTCCGAGAAATTGCTTGGTTGTTTACAAGAATAACGGGACAGGAATCCATGACAAGCATTTCCCGTATAGTTATTTATATTTTGTACTTCACAGTCAAGGAACAATTCATTTTCGGTTGGGGGAATCTAATTTCCATTGAAATCTATTCCCATCTTTCATAATTCAAAGAATCGAATAAATTTTATATGTCATCCTACTTGATTTTCACAATAGTGCATTGGCAAACTGCATGGGCCGACTTCTCATTTTGGGTACTAATTCTTTAGTATATAATATTTCCTTTATCCGACTTCTTCTCTTGGAGGCTAATAACCTAATACAAGTCATTATCTTGAGCCAACTTGTCTTCTATGGTTATTAACCTTCTAATTAGGGTTTATTCTTGCTTCTCAAAATATTATATTCTCGTCAGGTTTACACATGGAGATAAATACCTCTCGCAACTACCATAATATCAACACTCCCTCCTAGCTAGGGAGGTATTGAAGGTAATGGTCTTAAGAACAAACATACCATTCACTTGGTGACATCAACATAGTCATATAGACTATCTCATGATTAGATCATGAGCACCATCATCACTATCAATGTCATCAACTGCATCATCTCTTGAAACCATACTCCATCTGAGTAATCAGACATGATGCTGGATAGGTCACTCACTCCACAGAGTGACACAAGAGTCATTCTTCTAATCCAGACATATGTCCTAGAAGAATAAATATCCTGGACCATTTTCCGTCTGGGAAATCTCTGTCCATTGATCATCCATCTAGCTGATAATCATTTTCAACACTACTGATAGTCTTCAAGGAAATCAAAACAATATCATTCAATAGAACACAACTATGTCTATCCATAATAGTACACAACTACAATCCAGTGGTACACTACCACACCAAGTAGCACACATGTACTTAATCAGTGACGTATAGTCACAGATAGTGGAACACATCCACCAAATCAGTATACATCTACTGTCTAGAGACATATAGTCTTCATAACAATCATATGATATCAACCTACATAGAAAACAATGTTATGATATAAACTGAATCATCTGGGCCATTCTTCCACTCATATCTATGAGATTTGGAAGAGTATCTTCCCTCAAAAGGTAAAACATCAATGATGAGCTATCTAGACTATTCTTCTCAAGAAAGGAAGAATAAATGTCCTAATTTTTTAGCCTGGACCATTCCCCACCCTGGGCCATTCCTCTGGCACTAAACAAAGTGCAACCTGGAGAGAATGAGTGTTCCCTAAGGAATGTCTGTCCTTGATTGCTGAACCTGGACCATTCTTGACCCTGGGCCATTCCTTCGGAACTAAACAAAGTGAAACTTAGAGAGAATGAATCTTCCCTAAGTAATGACTATGTAGACCATTTCCAAAGGAAATGAATGTCCTACACCAACCTCCAAAACAGACCATTCCCCATAACCACAATGGGAAATCGATGTCCGGCGAGGTGGGCCAGTCTTCTTGAGTAACCCTCAAGAAGAGAGACTACCCTAGACCATTCCCCATGTTAACCACAATGGGAAATCGATGTCTATGGTACATCAACAATCCATAGAACCATTTTCATTATGAAAATGACCGTTTTATTTGGACCATTTTCCGAACTGGAAAATGCATGTCTGTCAGAAATCTCAAACCACTTTCCGAACTGGAAAGGAACTGCTCATCCTGGACCATTTTTCAAACTGAAAAATGACTTTCCATAAATCAATAACACATCAGTTCTCCCTCCTAAACTAGGAGTCGTCTCTTCCTTTTTCAATAAGGAAGTCATCTCCACGAGGTCCATCTTAAGTATGCAAACTCTTTCATCTTGGATAGAAGCTTTACCAAAATGTCTACTTATCTGCTCATCTGTGGAGATATGTATTGGATAAACACTTTCTCCTTTCTGGACTTCATCAGGTATAATGTAATGTTTGATTTCAAATGTACTTCGGTCTGGAACACTCGTTTTCTCTGAAGGCTTCATGTAGCTCTGATCAATAAAGTATATCATTATTGGATTCCTCTTTGGTTCCTGCTATCTCACAACATCGTGGAAAGGGTCAAACTAGAACATATCCATGTGGCACTTCTTCTATGATCATGAGAACTTTGTTATGGATTGGCAATCCATAATCCTGATCTTCTGAGTGATCATTTTGATATAATATATTTGTTATAGAAAATATTCACCACGCTTTTGTTGTGCATTGGAGGTTCTCCACCAAGTTGTCTTCTTCCATCTGCATACAGGGGTCTCTTTTTGGTATGTCTCAAAGCCTTGAGGTTTCTCTTCATATGCTCTTTGTTCAATTTCTCTGGAGAATAGTCTTTGCATTCATCTGATGTAGAACTCCAACCTGTGGATATTGCAGATCATATAATTACTCATGTAGATGTATGTCTAGTTTACTGGAACAAGTAATCATCATAGTCTTCTCTCTCCATCTGGGAGAACTTCTAGTTCTGTATATTGCAATGATTTTATTCATAAGTCTTCCATACACTATTATTCATCACAACTTTCAGTTCCTTTGCTTGATTTATTTTAGTGAGTTCATATCAGGCTGGTAATCTTGTGATTCTTGATACAATGATTGGTTGTTCTGGCTTCTCTTTCTTTCTTGGAATCTTCATGTTCTTCCTCATGTTTTTATTTATCTCTTGGGTCCATGGAGTTTTTTATAGATTCCATGCCCTAAAGATTCCACTTCTTCCTTTCATCATAGGATCACAGATGTGGATGGACACCTAGGGATACTTTAAGGCTTCTCTCTGAAGAAGACTTCTTCTAAGGTCGAACTGAACATGTACTACCTTTCATGGCTACTACCATGGATATATACTTCATCATCTTCAATGGATCATAGGATTAACTCCTTCCTAATCCTTGCTTTATGTATGAGTGCATGTTTTTCTTTTGGAAATATATAATCGATTCCCTCCATATAATAGAGTCCATGCTTCCATATGCATCCTTATTGTCTTCTACAAAGTGTCATAAGTCTTTCTCTAATTTCCTCTTGATAGCTGACTTATTTTTGTCTTTGCTTCTTCTAAGTTTCTTTAGGATTGATTCTGATTTCGACTTATCTTGTAATAGCTTCCACATGATTTGTTTGATGTGCTTCATCCTTTCATATGTATTATCTAACTTGTATAATGATAGCAATCCTTATCTTGTTGTTCTTACATAGGTATAGTTCTTGTTGGAACATATTATCTTCTGAGAGATAGATATACAAGATATGTACAGAGACTATGCAAACAAGATATGTACAAGAACTAAGAAGAGTATTGTTACCTTGTCTTTAGAAGAAGAAGTTTGTTTTATCCTACTTGGACTTCTTTGTAGGTTCCTTTTCTTCATAAACTAATTCTTCATGTGTCCCCTTCCTTTTCTTTAGCTCGGGACAATGATTCTTGCAGTAACCATACTTTCGACAGTTGAAGCATTGTATTTCTGACATGTCTTTCTCTTGATTTGGCTTCTTCCTTGAACCAAACTTCCTTTTGTTCCTAAAATTATTGAATCTTGCTGTAAAGGCTTGATCATGGTACTTCTTTTGGGGTTTCTCTTTTTCACTGATCCTTGATTCTTCTTGAGAACAACAATTCGAAAGTTCTTCAAATGTAGGATACTCCTTCCTTGTGTTCATGCTTGCGACAAATGCATCCCATGTCTTGGGAATACCATTGAGTACTATGTTCACCAATTCCTTCTCTGAAATGCTCTCTTCAATAGCTTGTAGTTGATCTCTTAACTGAGAGATTCTCACAAAGTATGATGTTATGTTGTCATCATCATTCATCTTCATGTCACGGAGCTCATTTTTTAGACGCATTACTTGTCCAATGTTTTTGACTGAGAAGAGGTTTTTTAGGGCATCGTACATCTTCTTCGATGAGTCAAGATGGGAGATGTAGGGTATCAAGTGGTCTTTTATAAAGTCCACTATGATACTCATGGCATTGATGTCACCATCTTTGAACTTTTCCATAACTACAACGTTCTGTGGTTCTTTCTCTTTTCCTTCTTCAGACTCTGGTTTCACGATGTTTCCTTTCACAATATCCAACACTTTATTCTTGGAAAGGATGACGTCAATCCTTGTCTTCCACACTCTAAATTTAGCAGCTCCATCTAACTTGTTTTCTGACTTCATGGAGTAGGTCATGGCTTCTTTGACTTGGTCAATCCTAGATTTGACCAAAAACTCAAACTTGACATCTTGGCTTGCAGAGAGTACTAGGAGATGTGCTAGGATAGGGTGCACTGGTCTATCCATAAATTATGTCAATCCCTTCACTTAAGGTGCCTCAATGAGAGTATTAGGGTTTCTGCAACTGCACTTGCTAGTAACCCTAGAAACAATGCTTTGGTGAGTGCTCCTGCTAGAAACCCTAGTGAAAGTTCTTCAACGAGCTTAATATCCTTATGGCTATGCTTCATTCCAGTGGTTAGATTGAATGAAGGAGGTGTGGGCCCATAACCTATTAGAATATGAATGGATGTTCTCGTTTTACCATCGACAATATCACTATTGTCACCCAACCATAGGCCGAATCCACCCTCTGAGCACCTTAACCTTGATTGAGAATCATTTCGGAAGAAAACCATAGACTAGATAGCCAAACAAAGGGTAGAACACCTTTCCCCAAGGATAGGGCATAAAAGAAAATATAATCAGGTACTCCAAACCCTAACCAAGAGATAGTCCAAGCCAAAGCATAATCTGCTAGCTGCATCAGCTACAACGACAACTCTCCTCCAAATCTGCACACAAACTAGGCAACTGCAGTGCGCACAAGTGCTGCTCTGCAATTCTGAGAATGCCTGCCAGAATGAAGACTAGTCTCCTGTATTTATACTAATTCTGGCTAACTTCCTGGGCCAACTTCTCATTATGGGTATCTGTCTGTTCAACATATATTATTTCTTCTGGCCGACTTCTTCTTTTGGAGGCTAATAACCTAATACAAATTATCCTCTTGAGTCGACATGTCTTCTAGGGTTATTAGCTAACTCATTAGGGTTTCTTCTTGCTTCCTGAAATATTCTATTCTTGTCAGGTTTACATGTAGAGGTAAATACCTCCCGTAGCTACCATAATATCAACACTGACAACACATCTCCTCCATATCGTTCATATTTACAAAACCCTTCTCTATGTGATGTCCTATGATAGGATTCTCTTGAGTCGATCAACCAAACATCTTGATATGACTGTGTATTGGTATACACGATATACACATTTCCTCCCTTATCTGGAGTATTATCTCTCTCAATAGTCTACTTCTCATCGAATCATGTACATACTTCCATTACCTTCGACTTGTAGTCCCTTTTGTAATGCCCATTTTACCTCATTTCCATCATCTTCTCATCGACTGAATCGAGGATTTAGATCTACCCTTCGACTTAGAATTTCTACCGGAGGATTTTCCTTTATCTATGTTAATCGATCAACCCCTCTCCACTAATTCATCTTTGGTTTAACCTTCCATGTTCTTCCTTCTCATTTCTTCTGATAGTAGAGATGGAACCAAGTCTTCTAGAACTAATGTGGTTGAATTAATCCCTATAGCCATGACTATAATATGTGGTTGCATCTCTACTATCAGAAGAAATGAGAAGAACGAACATAAGATAAGATGTTTTCATCTCTAACATGGTTGAATTACTCCTTATATCCACGACTAAGCTATCCCAAGAGTCTCGAAAATAACATAATAAGATAATACATTTCTCCTCAGTGATTTTAATATCCATAGAAGATAACATGCTTGTTATGGTATTAAACACATTTAAATGATCAGTTACCAAAATGTCCTTGCTCACCCTTAGAAGATACAATTCGTTTCAAAGGAACAACTTATTTACCAACGATTTCAACTAGTACAAGCTCCCCAACTTGTCCCAAAGTTTTTTGGCTGAATCTTCACTTGAGACATTCAACAACACTGAATCTACAAGACAAAGATAAATCATACTACTTGCCCTTCACTCGATTTTCTCCCATTATTTCCTTGACATACCTGTCGGAATGGTACCTGGACAAAATTCTTCCCATTGCTCCCGATATACAAGGATATCTTCAATTTTAAGTTTCCAAAGCTCAAAATTTTGGCCATTTAATTTTTCAATATTCATTTTCAAGCTACTTTCCATTCTTTAAGCATAAATTTAAATATATCTTACTTATGAATTTTACTGGTCCTAAGGTTTAGATTAAATCCAAGGTTGTTAAACCAAGCTCTTATGCCACATTTTAGGAACTAGAATTTCCACGCTAAACCTAACCAAAGAGAGGAATACATATTTAAGGAAAAAACCCGATGACAAAGAAAACACTCAGTACACAGAGATTATACCCTAGAAAACAAAATGGAAAAACCAAATTCCTTGAGCATCCTACTCTCTTGTTGACTTACTCATTTAGAATCAAAGTTTTCATTCCTAACGTTGGTATACAACTAAGACACAATCGACATCATACCTACTTGTTTTTGCAAGAACAATTGTGTAGCCAATTCATCTTACATCTACATGACCATCAACCTCTAATGGTTTCTTGATTAAATATTATCTTTTACAACATTACAACATGAATTTTTTATAGGATTTATAGTAGGGAAAACCCTAAATAAGATTCCCAAAAGCAGTTACAGATCCATGCATATCATTGGCTACAAATCCCGTGAATCTCAGGATTCTGTTATAGTCAACTACCAAGTCAGATTACTAGTTAGATAGTAGTCGACCTTCAGTCCATCTTCATTTGGTTGCCACATGAATTCCTATCGAAATCTTGTCGGTTGACCTATTTTAATTTTTGGTGATCGCTTTGACTTCGAATTTCCTAGTTGAACACTTTGACCTTCAACTTTCATTGTCGGTCAATCCACCTTGATTTGACTTTCACTACAAATAATATAACAACCCAACACCCATGCAAAGTTTAGGGATCAACCCAATATATCCTAGGAACATAGTTTGTAGTTTAGTTGGGACTCTCCATGAGTTTTCCCATAAAAGACTTGGGAGAACCCTGTTAATCCCTCGACTAGTCACTAAATGGGTAGTGCCAACAAGCTATTCTCTAATTCTTCTCATGTGTATAGTTAGGAATTTATAATTTACACCCCATCATAGAGTTGTGTTGACTATAATAAATCCCTGAGATAATGATTTTGGGGCCATGAAAACAAATCCACAATTACAAAAGATGCATGTCATTAAGCCTTGGGTGGGATTACCCCATGTGAAAACTAGGGTAAAATAATAGATACCTAGTTGTTCTAATATTTATAATGAACATATGTTTCCATGTGTCCTATACCAACATCATCAATAAGAATTGGATTTATGTTTGAACCCTCTCTTGATCATGTAAACAAAAAATTAACAAATATATATATATATATTTGGTTAATGTGGAATTTCTCATAATACAGGGATGCTCATGCATTAGACACCCTTGGTTAAAATTTGTAAGAATCCTTCTCACAAGGCTATTGATAAATCAACACCCATAAATTATGTGATTTTATTCTTCTTTCTCTTATCTATTTTGTTATTTTATTCATCTCCTCCTTTGTCATATTTCACTAACATCACCTTTACCTCTTCAACCCTTTTCACCTCTATATTTTTCAATTCATTTTATTTATTTTCCGTTTCAACCCAATATTGAAAACTTACGTCTATACCAACCCATATCAATGATGCATACTACCTCCCAATTCTCTCTTTGATGCATTCTTTCATTTATTCTTCCCTCCTTGATGAATTATTTCATTTCTTCATTCCATTGGCATAATTATATTTGAACTTTCATCCCCACCTTGTTACCACACCATCACACAACATGTTTTGGGATTATAAAATTCCTAAATACACTTCTTCAAATGGTTCTTCCACTAAAACACCATCAATATTACTGCTACTTTTCTTCAACTCAGTAACAACTTCACTCTTCTCCACTACAAGACTTTATGCTCTTGTAAACAAGTCATCAAACATAATTTTATGTGATTCATAATATTCAAACACATGCATGCTTCATCTTCAAAGGTTTTTCTACCACAACTTTTTTCTTTTGCACTGCATTTTTTTGCATACAATCTAGTACAAGACTCAACATCACTATGTTTACACCTTCATATTTCAAATAGGATTAAACTATACATTTTCCCATGTTTCATTAATTGATAGGTATTTCTCATTCCATTATGCATAATTTCTCTATCATAGTGCCAAGGTATACCCAACAATAAATCACAAGAATCCACAGGCACTGTGTCACACATGATGTTATCACTATTACTCTCAAAATTAGAATTAGTCACACAATATTCTCTTAGAGTGACCCTGTGCCCCTTTCATAACCATGACACTCTATATGCATATAGATGAGGTGTACATTTAAATTAAAATTTTTCATAACTTTAGTAGACACAAGGTTATATGTTCCACCTCCATCAATAATCAAGGTGCAACACTTACCTCCTACCTTACATTTTGTTATAAATATGTTCCTCCTATGTTCTAGTTCTTTGGAAACCTATTTTTTGGGTTGCAACAACACCTTCCTCATCATCATGTTCTCTCTATGCTTTGACTAAACTTCAATCACTTTACTTCTTATTATTATTTATTCACCTTCAACAATATGAGTTCTTCATTTTTGTCTCCCTTCCCTATGATTCTAGGAACTCAAATTCCATTTGGCCATGTGCTCCTCATCTAAAGCAAATGCCTTCAAATTTTTCTACTCTACATATTCTTCTTGCTAACCCACTACCTCTACCAACATCATATATTCTTAGTTGAACCATTTTATTATAGTTTCCTTCACCTTCTTCAACCTTGTTTTCTAGAGGTTTTCCTCTTCTATCCCCTAGACCTTTCTTCTATTTATAGGTCTACTGCTACATCACCAATTTCTCCTATGTCCTCAAGGATACTTGCTAAGCCTTTTCAAGTGAAGGAAAATTTATAACTTCAATTCATCTTGAATGGCATAATTTAATTCATTCACATACTTTTCTATGGATTCTAGACTCTCTTTGTTATGTCTAGAGATTACATAAAGTTTGTAAAATTACTCAGTGTAATCCTTTACTAACATCCTCAACTGCTTAAAATTATACAACTTTCTAAATAGGTTTAAAGCATAATCTATAGGAAAACAATTGTTCGACAACACATGTATTCCAATAGAGGACGAACACCTTCAGTAACCACTCACACAACCAGCTCAAAGATCAACACACCGATGTATTTACGTGGTAAAACTCCTGTGGGGAAAGATCCATGGCCACAACCAACATGACCACTTGAGACAATTTATTAATGTAAAAGAAAAATATTACAAGAGAGTTTCTCACAATCGATCATTGACAAATGACCCTCCATGCTCTTTAAATAGAGATCATGGGCCAATCGGGTGCTAATACACGGATCAATGTAGTCGTTAAGATCGAGAAGAATATGAACCGTCAGATCACTCTATGTTGAGAACATATCATGACCATCGGATTACAAATGCATATTAATGCATACTAAAGATACACACTAATAAACACACTTTAACCTAATGACACATTAGACCAAGTTCATCTTAACTAACTCCTAAGTGTCTAAATATCCAAACATCCCCCTTTAAGAACAATTTGAGATAGAATTGAAGGATTTACAAAGGTGACACAATATGAGAAGGAAGGAGGAATTAGAGCCTATCCCCCCTTAATGAGAACTTCTTGAACTCCTAACATAGATCAAAGTTTGGAAAAATTCACTTATGTTAGAGACTTTGTGAAAACGTATGTAACTTGATCTTCTGTAGGGAAAATGATCACTTCAATAAATCAATCGTGAATGATATTTTAGATGAATTTCATGTGTAACTTGATGTGTTTGTATTGATGTTGAACTAGATATTTTGAAATCTTGATGTCACTCTAATTGTCGCACCATAAGGTGGTCGGATGTTGATGATAGAATCCAAAATGTTAAAGGATTTGTCAAAGCTACAAGGCTTCTTGAATGGAATTACCACTACTTAGTAGACTATTTCTATTGAAGAAAGAGAAATAAGTTTTTTTTTATTACAAGCCCAAGTGATAGGTCCATAACCAAGGCTAAGAAAATAAGACTTTGGATCATCAGGGTCACCAACCCAATCTAAATCCGTGAAACCAACCAACAAAGGACCCCCCCTGAAATGTAATGTATCCTAAACTAAAATGTACCCTAGACATACCAAAGTATCATTTTATCTACTTTCCAATAGCTTTCATGGGGTGTTTTCATATACCAAAAAAAAATACCAACAAAAAAGGAAATATCAATATGGGTATGAATCAAATATAAGAGACTACCAACTAACTGATAGTACAAGATACCATCAACTTCAGGAGAAGTACAAGTGGAAACAATTTTGAATCCAGACTTGAAGGGAAAACTGGTTAGCTTAAAATCATCCATGTGAAAGTGGTGAACAAGGTCACAAACATACTTAGTCTGGTAAAGAAACATTTCTCCTTTAGTTTTCAAAACTTGGAGGCCAAGGAAATAATGCAAATAGCCTAAGTTTTCCATTTAAAATTTATTTTTAAGGATGGTTTTCACATAGGTTAAAAGTTTTGGGTCACTACCAGTGAGGATGTTATGGTCATCAACATAAAGAATGAGAATTATGAGAAGGCTTCCCACTTTTTTGATATATACATTAGGGTGAGAATGACATCTAGAAAAACGGTGTCAAGAAGAAATCTATCCATTTTGGAATACCAAGATCGAGGAGTTTTGTTAATACCATAAATAAATTTCTTAAGGTGAAAAAAAAGGTTGGAGTTATTATAGACATAGCCAAGAGGTTGTTCCATGTATATTTTTTGATGCAAATTCCCATGCAATAAGGTGTATTTAACATCCATGCGATGGAACTCCCATTTATATGAGGCAATAAGGGATATAACAAGGTGGATGGAATTCATTTTGGCTACAAGGGAAAAGGTTTCATTATATTCATTTCCTTCAATTTGAGAGAAACCTTTGGAAACTAACTGAACCTTGTGTCTTTCAACATTTATGTTTAATGTGTACTTAGTTATATACACACATTTACATCTTACAAGCTTTCTTCCTTTTGGAAGAGGTACAATATCCCAAGTATTGTTCTTCATTAAAGAGTGACACTCTTCATTAATTATTGTGTCCCAATATGGATGACCTGGAGATTCTGCAAATGTTTCTGGATCACGAGTCTCTAAAAATTGATCCAAAAGAGAAGAGGCTCGCTAGAACTATGAACATGTCTAGCACTAATTTGAAGGATCATAGACAAGATCACAAGTTTCTTCTCATGTTGAATGGATCCATTTGGGAATCGATGGTGCTATTTTTGGTTCATGTTCAATCGACTCATTTGGAGGAAGGTGAGAAGGTGGAGGCGGATTTTCATCCTCACTGTCATAAGCTAAAAAATAAGAAACCAGAATAGGAATAGAAGATGGAACAAATACTGAATATGGCTCACAAGTCGAAGATGGCACAAATGTCGAATTAGGATCACATGACAAGAGATTTTCATCAAATTTAACATCTCTTCTAATAATAATTTCATTGGAATGAGGTTGAAGAAGTCTGTAACCTTTGACATATTCAGAATATCCAACAAAAGTTTCTCTCTTTTAGGTTGCAATGATTTATTTTTCTCATCATGAATGTGATCCCATGCCTCACAACCAAATACACAAAATCATATTACATCTAGCTTAAGTTTATTCCATACTTCTTCTGGTATCATATTTTTTAAATCCTTTGTGGGAGTGAAATTTACTATGTAGTTTACATAGTTAATGACTTCCACCCAATAATGAAGACTGGATCCTTTAGATTGGATCATACAATTAGCCATTTCATTTAATGTGTGATTCTTTCTTTCAACAATACCATTTTGTTGTGGTGTATATGCAATAATATTTTGCATTTAAATTCCTTGTGCAGTGCAGTAACTTGTAAATTTATTGTTCACATATTTTCCTCCATTATATTTTCTTATCCTTTGAAGTTGATTTCCAAATTGTTTTTCTGCAAGGGCCTTGCAGGACAAAAAATTATCAAAAACTTTTCTCTTAAGTTTTAATAAGTAAACATAAGTGTGTATGGAGAAGTTATCAATTAAAGTTAATAAGTACTTGCACCCAAAGAAAGAAGGAGAAGAAATAATACTGCACAAATCACTATGAACAAGTTGCAAAGGGGACGAGGCATTCCAAGAGGCATGTTTTTCAAAACTGTCTTGATGATGTTTGTTGAGAAAAAAACTGGAACAAACACCATCTCTGGAAGGAAAAAAAGGAAGACTAGTCATCATGTGTTCATTACATAAATGCTACAATGAGCAATAGTTTAGATGACCAAACTTCTCATGAAAAAAATTGTTCAAATCATCTCTATGAGAAAAAAAACTGATGGAAAATATGATGACCCAAAGTTGTCAAACTTGTACAACCTGGTAATATCATCAACAATTCCAGTTGTGAGGACATGCTTAGGATCTTTTAAATCCTTGATTACAACTCAGTGAGGTGAAAACTCTATATTTTTACCTTCACTTGAATGAGTGATCTAATATACTAATAGAAGGTTGCAGGAAAAACTTGGAACACATAATACATCATTGAAATGACCATTACCTACCTGAGCTGTTCTATACCCTACAACACTAAGAGATCTATCATCACCAACAAATATATTTTTGGTGTTACATTCATTAAGAGMAAAAAATATGTCTTTATCCTTATCCATATGATAATATGCTCCAGAATCAATAAGCCACTTATTAGAAGAAGAAGTAGAAG
This sequence comes from Picea sitchensis, assembly GCA_010110895.2. NCBI lineage: Eukaryota > Viridiplantae > Streptophyta > Pinopsida > Pinales > Pinaceae > Picea > Picea sitchensis. The sequence goes on along the minus strand of SNQJ01S0041215.1, from coordinate 33,082 downwards.
TTTCATTGAAGGAGAAACCAAAAGAAGAAAGTGTATGTCCATGAGAAGAAGAAGAAGAAGAAGAAGAAGAAGAGTCAATACTRATGTTGTTGTTATTCGTTGTTKCTTMTAAGGATTCCATATTTTTAAAACATTTAGACTCTACATAACCATATTTCCCACAAAAGTTGCAATATTCGTCAGTCTTCTTACTTTTGGATTTTTTTCCTTTGTCACCATTAAGAGAATAAGCTAGTGGAGAGGGTTCTGGACCCGTGTTTTGCTTGTTGTTGTGGTGAGGATGTTTCTTCTTGGGATTCTTGGATTTATATTTCTACTGGTCCACTAAGGTTTTGTCGGATGTACCTTCAATGTTGATCAATCCAAGTTTCACAAGCTTATCTTGCTCTCGAATCAAAGAATCACAAAAAGATTCAAGAGAGGGTTCTTTATAAGCACTCTCTAGAGCTTCTTTGGTGGCATAAAAGGTAGATACAAAGACATAATATACACTACCAATCTTACAAAGAATAAAACATATGCATCGGTCTTCCTTCAAATCTAGTTTGCAGTCTATACATAAAAGTACACATGTTTTGAAATTAAATAAATAATCTTCAATGCAAGGAAAAACATTGGGACTTAAAGCCATTAACTAATTTTCTAAATAGTGGGATCTAATAATATTGTGTTTATCAAACACAACTTGAATTTTTTCCCAAGCTTCATCGTGGGAATCAATTCCTTGAAGGTGAAATATTAAATCAGGAGAAATGGACATTTTGATTAGTCCACATGCTTCATCACTCTTATCAGCCCATTTGAATTTATTTTCATCATTATTGGGTTCTTGTTCTTTTCCAAGGTAATCCGGTACAATTCTTTAATTCTTATTGAATCCTCCATATGGGATTTCCATGAGAAGTAGTTGGTAATTGTAAGAAAAACATCACTAAGAGAAGTCATATTAAAATATGCATAGAATATGGATTTAAAGGTTTAAAGCGATGGTCTGCATGGAAAACACTCAAAAAATAGGTTGTTTGAAAAATAATATCACTGAAAATGGACTTTGGATGTGAAAGTTATGCCCTTTTGAAAAACGGAATAAACAATAACCAAAGAGCCACGTGGAAAGTAGAAATTGGTCCACGTGGTGATTCTCCTCCTTATCTAACTTTTCATATCAACTAACTTTTAAATAAGATACTTATGAAGTGACCCACTTTTATAGAATAAGTGAGAATCACTTTTACAATGAAGTTACTTTGTAAATTAAAGTTGCATGCAAAAAAGAGTAACAAAAATGAATATTAAAGCTACTTACAGTGATTCACTTTTATAAAGTAAATGAAATTCACTTTACAATGAATGCATGAACTTTTACCAAAAATTAACAAAAAAGAGACTTGAAATGCATGCTAAAAAAAATCTTATTTTCATGTGTTAAGAAAAAAAAATCTTCTTGGCAGAAACAAGGGGTTAGATCTCAATTAGCTTACCAGGAAAATGCATTTTCTCCATGTTTCTGATTTATCAAGATTGTACAGAGTGCATGAAAAAGAGAATACACAATCAAGAAAACACCTTTCTCTTTGTTTCCGATTTGATGAGATACCACAGAGTGCAGGGAAAAGAGAATACACAAACCAAAAAGAGTAGAAAATCAGAAAAAAAAATAGAAAACCGAAATAATATCTCTGTAAAAAAATTTAAAAGGGCATATTCAAGCTTTATACCTTTGGATTTGACTAAAATGGCCATATCTTGGGAAAACGAAAAACCTTTTCAAGTGAAACAAAAAATGTTCCTAATTGAAATGAGCACTCTAGATGTAATGGGATAGTCCTCTTAACCCAAAAATGTATGGAAATCGCAGAAACCAGAGATGTGACAACACGACTTCAATATCTCGATATACAATGGGAGTGGGTCTTCAAATGCTCTCTTATACCATGTTCAACAACACATGTATTCCAATAGAGGATCGACACCTTTAGTAACCACTCACACAACCAGATCAAAGATCAACAAAATGATGTTCTTACATGGTAAAACCCCTATGGGGAAACATCTATGGCCCCAACCAACATGGTCACTTGAGGAAATTTATTAATGCAAAAGAAAAATATTACAAGAGATTTTATCACAATCGATCATTGGAAAATGACCCTCCATTTTCTTTAAATAGAGATCATGGAACAATCGAGTTCTAAGCCACTAATTAATGTAGTCATTAAGATCGAGGAGAATATGAGTTCTCATATCACTCTATGTCGAGAACATATTGTGACTTTTGGATTACAAATGCATACTAAATAAACACACTAAGAAAAAAAATCTAACCTAATGAAACATTAGACCAAGTTTATCTTAACTAACTCTTAAGTGTTTAAATATCCTAAAAAAATTACTTTTCAATTTCGACACCACCTTGTCTTAGGTAAAAATATTCTCTCTAACACTAATTTCTCCATCTAACTAAAAATTGTCCTACCAAAATAATCATGACTCTTCAATTTTGTATAGGAAAACCTAGCTCCCATAGGATTCCTAATTTGATCAAATTCAAAGAATTTTTTCATTTTTTTCAATCTGATCTATTAATTCTTTATAAGTTAATATTCTTAAATACATAAGGGTTTCAAGTCTAGGTTTAGCTCCAATATATTTGGTTTATCCAAGCATTCTTTCTTCAATAGCTACTTCTCCTTCTAATGATTTACTCGAAATCTCTAATTATGCTTCATCATCAATTCCATCATGTACTATATGGGAAATGCCTCTCCTATGTATTGGCTCCATCACATCCATTATTTCCATTATTGTCCTAATCATTGTTACAAGGCCATCATCATTTTCTCCATCCAATATCCTATATCTTCTATGACCTCTTCCCCTCAATCACATCTCTTCAATTATGCTTTAGACTAGTTCAATAACTTATTGTTTAGACTAGTTCAATAACTTGCCTTCTACAAACTCTCATATTTAGCAACATGATTCATAAGTGATTTTATTTCATGTGAAATCCATTAACCCTCTACTCATGAATCCTACTAAACTTCACACTTCTTTACTATAACTATCTTCTGCAACAATATTTCTTTAATGAGGAAGGAACACACTTGTGTTGATTTCATTTGATGTGAACCTTAGGGGTATGTAATCAAAATACACAATAAAGAAACATGCATACAATAGAAAATGAATCCAACACACAACAATTAATTAACCTTAAACTTCTTCAACAATGGAAATTCAATTAATCAACAAATTTGTAGCATTGCACAATAGAATAAACATAAAAATCCTACTAATTTTGTTGATAATAGTGGCCCAAACTCTTATCCTTATTATAGACATAGAGACATATTGGATCTCTAAATTCTACATAGACCTACAACTACAGAAAGATACCATTAGGGAGAAAAGGCCTACAATTTTGGAAGGATACCATTAGAAAGAAAAAGACCTATTCTCTTTCTTTAGAATTAAATTTATACACATGGTATGGAAATATATTCCCCAACCATTAAAAACAAAATGCAAATCACGTAAACTCGTAATTATCAACTTTTCAAAGGCCAAAGGCCAAACATTTTTCATGTTTCTCATATTTTTCTAAGACTCTAAGACTCTCCATAAGTCATGCCATAATAGACTTGGGACAACCCTATTAATCCCTAAGCTAGTCAATAAATGGGTAGTACCATTGGGCCTTTCTATAAGGATCCCCAAGTATATAGCTAGGACTTTCTCATGTTCACACCATTGTTGAGTTGTGACAACTTTGATAAATCCCCGAGATAATCATTTTGGGTCCACAACAAAAAATCCTTAGGATAATGGTGTTCTAATATTTGGAATGAATATGATGTCACAACATGTACTTTTTTGACATTGTTGATTTTTGTAGCTTTGGGAAGGTATTATCAAGTTCCCTAGGTGTTAGGAATGTGGGACTCGTTGTGGGCACCACATTAAACTCTTTGTTTGGAGAAAAAATCCATTGGAATAAAGTTGGGGCTTCATGGGTTTGGTGCTGGGATTTGTGGGTTTCCATTGGGGCTTCACACCCACAATAAATTATAATTTTGTGTTGACCACTAATACTTGTATATAAAAGAGAGAGGTCATTGTGACATTTCATATATTATAGATCATGTGTGGAGACATGATGGAGCTCGATTAAGTGATTATGCAGTTGTGCTAGGAGGCTTGGTGATTTCAGCTAAGGGATATTCTTCTAGGATGAAAAATATGGCCTAGGGTTGAGGACTCCCTATTTTCTGTTAATATCAGGGAAAAGAACACCGCATGTGTGGGAGAGAGAGATAGCCTTTGAAGGAAGAAAATTGTATGATTAGATTGATTCGTACTGAAGGGTCTATACAAATTTGTATGTATGTACGCGGGCTTTAATGGGAATAGTCATGTACATAAATGGGTTGCAGTGAGAACAATCATGTACGTATGCAGGTTGTAGTGGGAGCAATCACATACATCCATACAGATCTTCCTGGGTAGGTGCAAGTCTGTTCATGACTAACAAGTGACATTAGTAGGTCGTATAAGAGGTCTGCAACAAATTTATGGGAAAAATATATTTCTAGGATTTTTTTGAGGTTTGATTTTCTTATTTGTATAGTAATTTGAGGACATGGCTGTCCTCAAATTTTGGTGAAATTGTATTAGCTGAGAGGATGATTTTTTTCCTAATATTTGGTGATATTTGTATTGGTTGGGAGGGATGGTTTTTCCCTCAAGATTTTTGAATTTGATAAGGTTATAGAATAGAAATATTGTGTCTCATATGTGTTGATGATTCATCTATGATGTTGTTGTTTCCACTACATGTATTTTTCAGTTAACAATTTCTAGTGTAGAATTGTTCAATGATAACAACTAGGGTTTTACTATTAGATTACTAGGAAAAAAATTTCACATCTGAAAATTAGTCACATAGAGTTTCATGTGAAAATTGACATGGTATCAGAACTTGGGATTTGAAGAGAAGGGGAACATATTTGAGACACATAGTTGCTATAGGTAGTTGCATATATCTTGTTCTTGTTTTGGGAATGTCACAGGTGATAGCTCTGAGAGGGAGTTGTAGCAGTCTTGAAGAGTTAGCAGTCTTTGAGAGGGAGCTACAGTGTGTTGGTTGTGGAGCTTGATTATCTTCCTAATTCAGAGGTCCTTGATTTCAGCTGTGTTTATACCCCATGAAGTATTTACACCCCAGAAGTATGTACACTCTTCCATGTGGGGGAGTGCAGAGGGGGGGTACCCCCTCTG
>SNQJ01S0041215.1:4170-14198 GCA_010110895.2 Picea sitchensis | reverse complement strand
GAGTCCAAGTTAATCTCTTTTCCGACTTGTCTAAAAAGAAAAAAGATTTTCGAGTGAACTTGTCTCTTTCACACTCATAAATTGGATTTGAAAGGACATCTATTTGGCACAATTTTATCCCCTTTTCACACCAAGTAGACTAAATTCCATGAAAAAGGACATTTTATGGCATTAAGTTGATATTTCATATCATGCCCTTTCTTGCAGCATTGAGCTTATAGTCAGTTCTCGATTTGCATTATAAACCATTTTTCTTAGAATTTTTATGCATCCTCAACCAAGCAGAGCCTCATTTATATCCTTTTCAATTTGACACCCTATACCTAGGGTGTCAAATCTCCCCCAAGTGTCCATATCCTACATGCATCTCCTTGCATCGAGCATAGGCATGTTCCACTGCTGGAACTAGTTTTGTTTACTTGTGATACTTGTTTCCTCCTCTGTATCATAATATTAATTTTTCTATGAAAAAATAAAAAAATGATGGGTGGGAAGGGAGTATTATCTTATACTGGAACAGTCGTGTCAACTTTGAACAAATAAAAAATTTATTGAGTCCATTTGTCACCATAATTTTGGTTTTAGCATGGCCTTAGGAAGTTGAGCTCGTTAAAGAGTCTTGTCTACCGACTGGTTACTCTTCCAGTACCTATGGAGAATATCAATGATGCCTCCTGGATCTCATGATTTCATCATTGAGTCTATGTTGTTGGAGTCTTCTGTATGTCTCATGCTCTTTTTCAAAGGAAGTCTATCAACCCGTGTCAACCACTTCTCACAACCCTTGACTTTGCATGTCGGCCATACCCTCAGTTTGTCTCATAGTCACATGATAATGTAGTCCTATCATGCACCCTGGTCCTACTTTCATCATCTATAGGTAACCTTGAACCCAACAATTGACATTTCATCATCTGTCATTGACTGGGTGGTTTCCCTTGTGTTCGACAACAATAAATCTATTCACACATTGGGATTCATGTAGTGTCTTGGATTCCATTAGCCTTATTTGTGGTTTCCTCTCCTTTGTTAGCAGTTTTCCTCATTGGCTTCTATTCAAAGGGTATTTTTCATGTATCTCTTGCACTTGGCACACACGAAAGATGCACAGGGTCATTGGTTTATGAGCATGTTCTTCATCCAATTTCCACAAAATCATGAATCTCCTTCTTTGTACCTCATGCTGACTAATGAGAGATTCCTTAATGCTCTCCTTTCAGCAGGTCTCCTTCCATTGACTTCATCTCATCTATTTTGGAAATAGGACCTAGAGTCTTATGAGTACCTTGAGGCTTGCAGTCATTAGTGGCAGGTTCTCTCGCCATCAACAGTTGGGAATACATCAATGTCTCTTGATCGATCGATTCTTCAGGTGTCCAACATCGACTCCTTTATTAACATTTGTAAGAATGTACTCGGTGCCTTGATACCTACTTTCATTATCGGTAGGTTGTCTCACATTTGTTAATGGTATACCTCAATGACCAGTAATCAAATGATGTCTCATTGTGTTTGACCTCAACTCCTTTATTCACGTGATGTAGACTTGCACCATTGTCGGATTGTGTAAAAGACTTGAAGAAATCACTATGTGGCCACATCTTTCCTGAGTTGTAGCTTATTTTTCATTGGACTAGTACCTATATGACTTCGGTGATCATGGGATATCAGATTGTACTCCATTGTGTACATATATCTTCAGATTGGTTTTGATACTATTTATACTCAACCTTGTTCGTGACTATGACAACTTTTGGCATGTAACCACATTTTTATTTTCCTATTCATGGACACAGATAGTTGTTTGGTATTTTCACATGGATCTGCAGTGTAATTCTATTGGCAGCCATGTATGCAAAGTCAGTGTAGAATGTAATGAGTAACTAGTTCTTCTAGTTGGTTCCCTATCACTCCACTTCTGGGTTGTTTATAATGTATTTTAGCCATTGCAAATACTCCTCTGACCTCACACATTAAGGGGCATATGTTATAGAAATATTTTCCTCACCCTATGCAGTCTTGCACAAAAGGAATTTTTCCATTTCCCCATGCAGACTTATCATCCATGTTTGTAAAATCCAGAGCTAAAAATACAATTTTTTCCACATTTATGCATCTTTCATACTATATAGCATGTGTATATGCAGGTTGCACCACTACACCCATGTACATCATGATTTGTGCCAAAAAATGAAAATTAATATCGGGTTTCCATGTGACGACATGAGATATATGATCCTTGGCCTTCCATATACTAGAAATGTTCCGAATCAGACCTTCAGTTCCATTTGAATGCTATAAATGGGCCAATTCCAAGCTATGGAAAAGGGGAGAAAGAATTCAACTTTGAGAGCAAAGTTACTATAGAGAAATTATTTACTTCATATTGAGTCTACTTCCCTTTGTCCTTTAATTATGAACACAGTGTTCAACCCCCAAGCTCTTCCCTTATTAATTGAGAACCTCATTATATCTCTTCTATGAGCTTGCCTTTGGTGAAGGATTGAGCTGGTGGATGCCCAACTGGAAGGAACTTCGTTTCTCGGTTCTGAACTGTGTCAACATGGAAGTCTGTAATATTTTCACTTTTGCTGATCATTTATTAATATAAATACTAATTTTCCATCCAATTGATATCTTGCAAATATTTGAGTTTTTATCCATGGGAATATTTGTTATCTATATTAATGGATTATGCTATCTAATGTGTTAACCTTTTATATTATCACCATATGCTTTCTTTTCTTGGTTGTTGAGAACTAGTTGCAGGTATATAGCTTTGGGTCAAAGTGCTCAACGATGGACTTCATCGAACATCTGGGTGAGGTAGGCCTCTTTCTTATCTCACCTGCATATTGGTTTATAGAACGTGTTTTTTGGATAGAGTTGATTTCTGTAGTCATTTCCGTCTATTGTGGTTTACCCTAGCCATAGATATTTTTTACCTTGTAACAAAGGTAGGTGGACCCACCAGTAGCATAGGTTCATAGGGAGGAGGTAGCTCCATGAGGAGTGAGGTAGGTGGCCCCACTAGTAGTGTCAACTTAGAGAGAGATAGAGTTAAAATGGAGTTCCCCCTTAGGTTCAGGTGGGAGAGAGGAATCTACTAGGCCTAACAGAAAGGTGGCATGCGACAGGAGGCTCAGAGGTAGGAGGCTTATAGGTTATGTGTTTCCTTCATAGAGGATATATTTGTTTCAACGGGTTTTTCTATCATGATAGAGGGAGTATCCATTCAGGTGGATTGGAGTGCAGTTGTGGTAGAGGAGACATAGTCACCTACAGTGTGGGAGACAGAGCTACTTCTAGGTGATTGTGGAGTGTGGTGAGAATAAGTCCCTCTCTAAGAAGGAGTGTTGATTTTTTTTTATATATTTGACCGGGTATTCTCACATGCCCTAGGTGTTGGGCATGTGGGAATCATCGTGGGCACCACATTACACTCTTCGTTTGGAGAAACATACCATTGGAATGAAATAGTGGATTCATGGGTTTGGTGGTGGGATTTGTGGGTTTGATTTGGGGATTCACAATCACAAGAAAATATAATTTGATGTTGACTTGTGTATGAGAGAGCATAAGTGAGTTTCCACTTGTGCTAGGAGGCTTGGTGATTTTAGCAAAGAAATGTTTTGTTAGGGTGGAAAATATGGCCTAGGCCTAAGGACTCTCTATTTTCTTTTCTTAGAAGGGAAATGAACTTTGCATGTGTGGTAGAAAGAGGCAGCCACAGAAGGGAGAAAACTATATGAGTAGAGTGACTCATACTAAAGGGTTCAAACATGGTTTCGTGTGTGGTAACAATCGCGTACGTACGTGGGTTGTAGTGGGAACAATTGCGTACATCTGTACATAGCTTCTTGGGAAGGTGCGGGTTTGTATAGTGTTGAAAGGTGACATCATCCGGTCATAGAGGATGTCTTCATAAGATTTGTGGGAAGAATATATTTCCATGATATTTGTTGAGGTTTGGTTTTTTTATTTGTATAGTTATTGGAGGACAAGGTTGTCCTCAAATTTTGGTGAAATTGTATTAGCTGAGAGGATGGATTTTGTCCTCAGATTTGGTGATGTTTGTATTGGTTGGGAGGGATGGTTTTTCTCTCGAGATTTTTGAATTTGATAAGGTTACAGAACATAAATATTGTGTCTCATGTGTGTTGATGATTCATCTCTGATCTTGTTGTTTCCACTGCATGTATTTTCTAGTCAATAATTTCTAGTGTAGAAATGTTTACTTATAACAACTAGGGTTTTATTGTTAGATCACTAGGAAGCAATTTCAGATATAAAATTTAGTCCCATAGAGTTTCATGTAAAAACTAACATGGTATCAGAGCTTGGTATTTGAAGAGAAGGGGATAATCTTTGAGACACTTAGCTTCTACATATGGTTGCATATTTATTGTTCTTGTTCTGGGCAGGTCATAGGTGACAACTCTGAGAGGGAGTTGTAGCAGTTTTGAGGAGTTAGATTTGAGAGGGAGATACAATGATGGTTTCAAGTGGAAATATAATAGATGGTATTTGGTTTGATACATGGATAATACCATCTAGATGAGGAATTTTGGACTATTACATCTCAGTGATATGATAGATTGGGAGTTATGGTGGATTGTCGAAGAGCTCAGATCACACTGATATGTTTTTTGATAGATTTACAACCTAGTGGATGGACTTCCAGTGACTTGTTATTGTGAGTTACAATGAGTGCATCTTAGGTTCTTTGGCATGGATGATATGGCTTCGTGCATATCACAGGTTGATGAGATAGAGTCTTCATTGGGACAAAGAGTTGCACATTCTCGAGGTATGATGATGTATGAGGTATTTGAACCATGGGGATGAGAAAAATTGTATAGATGAGTTGTGGTGGTCTAGATTGGACTAGACTTATTTTCCAAATATAGTGTGGGATTGTTCAGACGAGAACACATGATCATTTTTCGTCTGTGTAAACACATATATATTTTGGTGACTTGGATGAAGGAATTGTGTAGAAGTTCATTGGATGGACATCACTTGAGGAAGCATGATACTTTCCTTGGAGGATTGCATAGTTATTATATAGTGGGAACCACCAAAACATGACATGGGCACAATATGTTTTCATGAGCTTCATAGTGTCTAACTTAGGTATGTACGAGGAGCTTGGTAGGAGGACCAGGAATGCAGCATAGGGATCTCTAACAATGGTATTCTGGATGGATTCATGGGATGTGTTGTGAGATAAAAATGTGTTATGGGTTCCAGGAGTGTGTTATCATCCTCAAGGATTGAGGAGTAGGACTATGAAGTTCTTTTTCTAGAATGGACATGTATTATTGGATGTTGAGGTTGTCTTCCTAGGTTTTGAGAACCCCTTTTGTAGGGGATTTGTGCATGAGAAATGTTGCCAAGGTTTGAGAGGATATGTAATAATTGTATATAGGGGGAGACTTAGTTAGTGTCAATGGATGATATGGATGGTATGGTGAAGAGTAGCAATGATGATAACCAAGTTCTTGTAGCTTGCACTACGAAGGCAAAAATATTTTCTCTAGGAAGGAGAGGTTCTCCTGGGAGAAGGGATTCTCTTGAGAGAGGAGCATATCCAAAATTGAGGCAGATAAAGGATATTAGTAAGATAAGATGTTTTGAGTATCATGACTTTGGGAACTATTCTTCACAGTGTCCACACCTGAGGGGAAGGGGAAGAAGTAAGTATGCATTAGTAGTAGAGGTTGATGAGGCTGCATGCATGTTCTAGAGGGATATCTTAATGATCTCTGCCATTTCAGGTATAATTTATAGTAGGGGGACTTGGTTAGTGGATAGTGGTGAATATTTCATTATTATAGGTACTAGAGAGTTATTTTAAAATTTCATATAGATTGGCTCATACTTGTGTGTGGAGCTTGGCATGAGAGCCAAACATGTAGTATGAGGATCTAGTAGAGTATCCTTCTGATTGGATTCAAGAGAGGAATTGAGTGTGTCAAATGTGTTATGGGTTCTATAACTCATGAKTATTGTTCTCTCAATCTCAAATATTGAGAGAAAGGGATACTATATATTGTTTCAAGAGGGACATGTGTTGTTTTTTCCTATACAATCTTTCTTYCGATCGACAATTATTCTTAYAGTTAGAGAGGGAAACCTATATAGAATGAGGGACCAATCTATGTGTGTTTTGTMTAGCAAGAGCAAAGAGATAGATKAGGAGGAGAATMTATCTCCACCAATGGTGAGGCATGTGGACCCACCAGTAGCATAGGTTCAAAGGGAGTAGGTAGCTCCAAGAGGATTGAGGAAAGTGGCCCTACTAGTAGTGTCGGCTTAGAGAGAGACAAAGTTCAAAGGGAGTGTTGAAAAATTCCTGAGCGGATTCAACCCTTGGTATGTACTAATACCATGTTGATATTTTACCACTCTACTCAACACCCGACTGTTATCTCAAAATAAAATCACTTTAAATACTAAAATCACAGCTGAGTAATCAAATAAACATGAGGCGGAGGAATAAACAAGGAAACCAAATAGATCACATATTAACACCAACATTTTTGGGTATAAACCCATAAGAAAAACACATAGGGAAAACCGGTCCAATGATTCTTTTGTTAAGGTCCAATTAGGGCTCTTGAAATAGGGAAACTGGCCCACTCACAGAATTATACACTACATACAAACCTGGAAACTCTAGTGTTTTTGTACGACCCTATACCAACACGTTTTCTAAGGCATCCACAAAATTTCCTTCTGTGACCCACAAACATCTGTGACTTTCCCTTCTGGGACCCACGAATATCTGTGACTATCTCCACTATGACCCACAAATATGTATGGGAAGCCCATATGAATACTTCAGTACAACACTCTACTTTCCTCTAGTACATGTCCTTTGCAACCCACCTGCGACTGCTTCTTCTCTCTCTCCTACTTGACCTATATGACTTCTAGATGAAAATTATTCTCCATCTATCAAGATATTTAATCACGATCCTTTATGATCCAACCCTCTCATAAATACTTGTATGAATTCTATTCACCCAACCAGTGAGATCTCCTCACTCTAGTGTAAGAAAAAATCCTTCTTTTCTCCTACAATCCTCACACTAGCAAAATTCCTTCTTTTCTATATCTGATCTTGGAATCTCACCAAAGATCCCAATCTTGGCATCTCACCAAAGATCCTCAACCTTGGCATATCACCAAATTCCCTTGCTCTTGGAATCTCACCAAGAGTTTCCTGATCTTGGAATCTCACCAAAGATCCTCACCTTGGTCTCTCAACCCCGACCTCTCATTAAAATTATCTGACTTTGATCTCCTATCAAAAGTGTCTTTCTCTGTCTCCTATCCTTGATTTTATAATCATGAGTTACAATCTATTTATAATCTTCAAAATGATCTACAGTTGAGATTAATTCTCACACCCACTTAAGATTTATATTACATGTTGCATGCTATGCATGTTCCTTAAATAACTCAATTCACTAATAAATAAAATTTTACTTTAATTAATTCCTTTCAACTAAAGTAAAATCAAGACTAGAATATTTTCGACAAATTCCACATGAAAAACACATGCAAATGTGGAAGTACCTGTCTGATGCTACCAAACAAATCAACAATCCCTCTTATCGAGGAAGGTACTCCTCCCACTTGGTGTTGGTTCTATCTTCGTTACCAGATCCGCTACCATGCCTGCTCTCCAATACACATGATTGGATGTTCCCTTTGACATATAATTTATCCCTTCCATAATGGTATGACCTGTCTCTGAAGACGCACTACCACTGAACATGCTCCTAGAAGTATCATTCTTCTGAGCATCATGCAGGGCCATATCGTACCATGATTCCTTCTTGAAAGAATTGGAATGTTTTTCCTTCCCACCTAAACCTGAAGGTTGAATCCCTATGAGTTTCTCAACCTTCAAAGCCTCTCGCTCCCTATTATTTTCCACTAACATTGATCCAATATGCCCTCGGATCCTTTACAGGATCCCATCCTTGGATAATGGTTCCTCCGAGGAAACAAAATAAGAAAATATCCAAGCCATACAAACCTCAATACTGGTCCTTCAATATTGCTAGTTGATTGCTATCTCCCTTACTTCCCCTTTTCTCATTTCCTCAAACCCTGCCCCTACACACTTGAATAGAATTCCTTATTCATCCACTCAATGAGATAATACTACATATTTATGTGTGTATCTTCTATCCATTGAGAAATAGACAACGCCTACAACTAAGCACCTCTGCTTCTGTTGTACGATCTTGTACCGACAACTCCTTTGCTTCCCATATCTTTCCTTGCTACAAGATATTCTTGTTTGTCATGGTGCTATTATGGCTGCCCCTATGACTTGTCTTCTTTTTTGTATTGATTTGATATCTAGGTTAAATTCCTTTTTTCGCCCCTTTCTGATATCTCCTTGAGAAAAATTACTTCTTTTCTCTGTCTGTGAGTCACTAACTCCAATAAATATGTCATCCTATGATCTCTACATGAATGTCCTTATTCACCCATATGAGATACCCTTGAGTCACTTCCCTTCATGACATAATCACTTGAGAAAAAGTCCATCTTTACTCCAAAGTAAATGAATCAAGCACATGAGAAAAATTCGTTCTCTGCTATCATGTTCTCCCTCTCTCCTTCAAAGCCTCGACTCTAATGTTTCAAAGAAATGTGTCCTTTGATTTCTTCCTATCGGTTTATAGATCTGCTAAGATATCTTGCAAATATGATTGATCTACTGCAAAATAAAGTGGATTTGTTCTTATTCTTTCAAGCATCCACCACAAAAATATTGATCTCATATATTTTATCCTATAGCCCTAGATCTAAACTTGAGTTGTCCCTTGGTCACTCTGATCTCATATATTTGTCAATACCATGTGCACTTGATTTCCTCCCAAAGAAACATCGCTCTGATACCATGTTGAAAATATTCTTGAGCATATTCAATCCTTGGTATGTACTAATACCACGTTGATATTTTACCACTCTACTCAACACCCCACAATTAGCTCAAAATAAAATCACTTTATCTACTAAAAGAATAGCTGAGTAATAAAATAAACATTCAGTGGAAGCATAAATAAGGAAACCAAATCAAGCACACATTAACAACAATAGTTTTGGGTATAAACGCCTGGAAAAACCCCAAAGGGAAAACCAGTCTGGTGATTCTTTTATTAAGTTCAAATCAGGGCTCTCGTAACAAGGAAAATGGACCATTGATAAAATTATACATTGTAGACAAACCTGGAAACTCTTGTGATACTATATGACCCTGTACCAGCATGATTCCCAAGGAATTTGTGACTTGTCCTTCTGTGACCTGCGGACATCCCTAACTTTCCCTTCTATGAACCATAGATATCTATGACTATATCCACTGTGACCCATGAATGTATATGGAAATCTCATATCATCACTTTTGTATGTTATATGCTTTCCTCTAGTCTCTTTCCTTTGAAACCCACATGCGGATGCTTCTTCTCTCTCTCCTCCTTAACCTGTATGACCTCTAGATGAAAGTTCTTCTCCACCTATCAAGATCTCAAATCACGATCCTTTGAAATCCAATACTCTAATCAAAACTTAAATGAAATATCTTCACCCAACCAATGAGATCTCCTCACTATAGTGTATGCAAAATTCCTTATTTTCTCCTATACTCCTCACACTAGAAACATTCCTTCTTTTTTGTCTTTGATCTTGGAATCTCACCAAAGATCTTGATCTTGGAATATCACCGAAGGCCCTTTTATCTTGGCATCTCACCAAGAGTCTCACTATATTGGCATCTCACCAAAGATCCTCACCTTGGTCTCTCACCAAGGTCTCTCAGCCTCGACCTCTCGTGAAAATTCTTTGACTTTGATCTCCTATCAAAAATGTCTTCCTCCTTCTCCTAGCCTTACTTCTATAATAATGAGTTACAATCTATTTCTAATATTCAAAGTGATCTACAATTGAGATTACTTCTCACACCCACTTAATATTTAGATTACATGATGCATGTTATGCAC
>SNQJ01S0041214.1:150986-174091 GCA_010110895.2 Picea sitchensis | reverse complement strand
AAATAGAATTGCCAAATATGGTGACGGATAATTAAGTTTATCTCTGTCAAAGAATGATGAAGACCATATGCAAGAAAGATTCCAGTACAGTAAATGGCGGAATCGAAGATCTGCTTCGACATAGCAGGTGGTGCCTGCATTAATACGTCGACAAAAATTGTAGGCCAGTAATAACCTTCCCTTGGGATTTTATGCGTGGTGGTCTTCCAATAGTGGTGGCCTCCACAGTTGCCTTTGTGAAATTATTGTATGGCCCGCTTCGTGTCATATTCTAGAAAACAACTCAACAATATTCCCCCAGGATCTTTCCAATAGAGTGAATTTTCGAGGATACAGAACTTAAACACTTTTACCTTGAGAAATATGGCCTTAGTCTTACTCACGCTTGGAGGGGCCTAGAGATTTTCAAACACATAGATGATGTCTGCATACCATGGTGAATCAATCAATTGTTGAGGCACTTGCACAATTTTTTCTTCTTGAGGGCATTTCGACATATCAACAATGAAATTCATCCCCATCATGTCGCAGTATGACTGGACCATTAAATTTGCCAGACCCTAACCAATGATCAGATTTGTAGGTTTGATATCAAGATCGTATTCCAGCATGGCCACTATCCACTTGCCTCTCCTTCCTTCCAAGTCAGGTTGGGTCAGGATATCCTTTACTGAACTATTAGGTAAACAAGAGATTACATGGGAGTGCAATATGTATGTCCTAAACTGTTTCAAGGATTTCACTAAGGCTTACACCTGTTTTTCCATAATGTCGTACCTTAGTGGAGCCTCGCGCAACGTTCAACTAAAATAGGCTATGGATTTTTCGAAGTCCTTCTCATCTTTCTGTAGCAGTATGTCGGCAATAGTGTTTTATGAGGTAAATGAAAATAGGAGGAAATCTTTCATAAAATCCGAGCTGGCTAGCACAGGAGCTTTAGTCAGCGCCACTTTGATATCTTCAAAAGAATTATGGGCCTCTGGGTTCCACTTGATCTTGTTTCCCTTCTTGAGCATGAAAGTTATGTTCTTTATGATTTCCGCCAGGTTTGGGATGAATCTCCTCAAGAAGTTTACATTTCCCAGGAAGGATTGCACCTCCTTTTTACCAAGGGTGCCGATTTTCAGGATTCCTTCCACTCTACTGGGATCTATCTTAATACCTTCCTTGGAGATGATCTTCCCTAACAACTTTCCTTCTTCCACCCCGAAATGCGATTTATTTGGATTTAGTGATATGATGAACTTCTTACACTTCTGGAAAACATTCTTCAGGTGATCAAGATGTTGTTTGTCGAAGGAAGAGTACACTGTGATTTCATCCAGATAAATCATGATGAGCTTGTCCTTTTCATCAACCAACATGATTTCCATTGCCCTCTGGAAAGTGGCTCCAATGTTCATCAGGCCGAATGACATCTTAGCGTACATGAACGTTCACCATGGAGTTGTGAGAACCATTTTCTCTCTGTCATCCGGGTGGACCATGATCTGATTATATCCTGATAACCCATCCAACAAAGACATCTTATAGGACCCCACCACCTTTTGCAAGATGTAGTCCATTTTATGAAGGGGGTAGTTATCCTTGAGAGTCACTTTATTTAAATTTCGGAAGTCTACACACAATCTTATCTCGTCACTTTTCTTTCATATGGGTACCAAATTAGCTACCCATTTTGAGAATCTCAAAGAAACAATAGTTTTGGCATCGAAAAGTTTATTTACCTCCTTCTCGATTAATGGAAACAATAGGGGATTTATTTGTCTCAGCTTCGGTTTGAAATGTTTCTGATATTCCTTGAGAGGGATAACATCTTAGATCACTTTCGTGTCATATAATTCCAGGTCATCATAGCTCCATCCGAAGACGTCCAGGAAATCCTTCATGATATTTACGTAGTCCTGGTTGATCTCTGGACTAAGTGTCTTTGATAATTTTACCATCTTCGGGTTCTCCTCAGTCCCGATGTTGCAATCTTCCACGTCTTCTTCGCTTGCAGTGATCTTGGGGATTTTAGCCACATCGTTCTCGTCAAAAATATTTTCCAGTGGCACCAACCCATTTGGAATGATATTATTTTTTAGTTGTATTATGTCCCTTCCTACGATCTATTTTTGGAAAGGGTCATTGTTGTTGTGCGCATCCAAGCTCTCATCTTCATCGCCACAACATTCCTCATCAATGTTTGTATTCATGAACTCATCGCTCATAAGGAGGAATCTTTCCACCTTTTTTTCATCATCAAACACTTGCCAATGTTTGATTTTATCAGGTACTATCAGCCTATGATTGACCTTGATTTTTTATATTTTGTTTGCGAAGATGGGGATCTTAAAAACTGAGGCCGAGGTGGCCAACGCATCGGTGATCTGATTTTTCTCTTTGGGGATAGCAGATAGGTCATACTCTAAAAATCCTTCAAGGAGGTCCAAAGACAAATTTATGTACGCTCTCAGCCTGGGGTGTTTGGTATGATACACACCCTTTACCTGATTTATGATCAACTCAGAATCTCTGTGCACATCTATCTTCTGCGCGCCCAATTCTTTCAAAACTTGTAAGCCCAAGATTAGTGCTTCATACTCGACCATGTTGCTAATGCATTCAAATGTGATCTTGTATGATCACAACTTTGTGATTTCTTCAGGGGGATTACCCATAAACCATCCCTAGTTCCTTCTTTGTTGACTGCGTCGTCAAAATTCATGTTCCACACCCTATTTTTTGTATGGTATTTAGGGTCGACGCACTCTATTGTTTCCTGCACAGTTTTATTGTCAATTTTTATGATGGTTGTCGGTCCTTCCTCTTTTAAACTCAGGTTGTTGTAGAATATAGAATAACCCACCTCAGTTTCGATGGAGTGTATAGGATGATTGTTTGGCTACGTCTTGCTACTCACCATGTATTTTAGTAGCACTTCTCGGGAAACAGGTCTATTTCCCATGGACATTCTCTCCATAAAATTCTCCATGGTCTTCATCATATTGTTGTATTGTGTTAGCAGTTGCAGATGGTTTTTCTTGTCCCCCCATTTATTTGAAAACAACATCTCGAAAGAGGCAAAGTCCTGAATGCTCATCAGCAGGACGGCCTTGAACCATTTTCTTACATATCCCAAAAGAATCTGCGCAAAAATCCTCATTTTTGCATCTACATAATCCACCTCCTCCAGGTTGACGAAATCATTAAACCAGTCCAGGTGCCTATGGACAGAAACATTTCCTTCAATGTCATAGAGCCTGATTCTCTGACTATAATTCTGAGGCAAGTCATGTAATTAGGATGGCGTGATGACGGGGACAAATCTAACAGCCATAGCCTTAGGAGGATTCACATTATGAGGGATATTATTTGATATTAGGGCTTGGAATTTATTCAGGTCGAAAATAGTCTTGTCCAAACTGGTTTCTGACTTAGACCTGAACAGAGTTTTCTTGAAGAATTCGTCAAACTCAAGGTCGTAAATTCTCTGTGTGCCATATTTGGGTAAGGACAAGCTTCACCCCAGGTAGTAGAATGGTTTTGATGCTTGATCTATAGTCATGCGCAAAATCTTCTTAGGGTCGTACACATGCTCTATGGGGTTTGGGTCAGGATTTGCTCTGGTATAAATCGTGTTTAGAGCCAAGGTTCCTGAAATGTGATACTTGGATATACTGGTATATTTGGACTGGAGTCGCCAGGGTAAGGGTTTCAACCAGTACAAATTTTTGTCCCTTTGTTACCGTCAGGGGTCAAATTGCAACATTAGTTGTTCTCTCAGGGAAAATCTAATCAATTTCTTCCCCAACAACGGTGCCCGAATTTTAGCACTCCATAAATCTGTTTGGTTGATTAAACAGATGGTGATGGTAAATTTTTCAACCAACTTTGAGACCGAAAAATAGCCTTTTGCATCTGGAGAGGGATCTCTCGGGAGGCGCAGTCTCCCCGCAGAATATGGTTTACAAAGTAGTGGCTAGATTTAACACCTTTGATATAATGGGTTATGGTTATATTGGTGCAAGAAAGTAAAAATTGGGCTATGGAGTTGATTTGAGGAAATGACAGAGAAAAATGACTTAGTGATGAAACTTAAGAGGATAAGGCTAGGCGAGAAATAGTCTTCAGTGTAAAATCATAATGTGTGGTGAGAAAAAACAGAGCAAGTAACTCAGAGCACTACTGTGGGCGAATTTAGAGTTATCTTTTGGAAGAAAATGTTTTGTCTAAGTGGCATGAACAAGGGGCACTGCACAGCGAATCCACAGGTTCGAATTTTTTTTCCAAAATAGACAGAAAAAGATAGGAATAAAGATGACAGGAAGCATGTATGCAAAGAAAGAGGCACACTACATCCAACTGCTACAAGTAGAATCTTTTCATCAAGTTACAGGACCTTTGCATTAAATTTCGGTCAAAAAATTAGATTGCATAAAATAGCTATCGTCTACCAAATTTTCCAACCAACCTGGCTTACATCAAAAAGATGAAATATATAAACGAGGGAACTGCTTGGGCTACCCTTCTTTCTAACTGCTAACCCTAAAAATAGGAAAACTAAGTAGCATGCATTGAAGACTCTTCGCATGGCGCTTTTTAAAACTAGACAATAATCACGTCTATTTACCCACGACTGTTCACAATTTTTCCATGAGGATCTCATAATCGGTTAGGTCTCTATATGAAAGAAATATGTGTCAGTGTATCCCTTTGATTAGGTGTCCGAGAAAACAGGTGTCTATCAGGAACTTACTATCTGCTATAATGACTTTGATTTTTGTTGCACACTCATTTGCTAAAAATATTTGCACAACATGTGGTTGTTTTATTATCATGGTCTTTATCAGATGGTAGAGTGTTTTGGGGAAACGTTTCCTTCAAAACTTCTAAGATTTGTATTATGTGTGCAAATGCAGAGATGAGTTCCAGTTAGACTCATTTTTTTTGGGCGCTGGCGTGAGCCACAGGGGCTTCCTTTTCAGCCACTTCACATTCTCTGGAATACTCTATGCGCCTTTCTTCCATCAGTCTCTATGATTCTCGCAGTTGTACAATGGTGTATTGCACCTATATGAGATGTCTTTTTAGCCATGCCATGTTCCCCTCACGACCCTGCATTGTTGACGCTTCCATAGTATTTGTCACTATATGCTGCCTTAAATCCATGTTTCTTGATAGAGTTCAGTGATTGCCAACTTTTCCTGCTTTAATTGCTAAGATGGCTCTTGATCATTCGCTCCTGTGATATCCACTTTCCCTGTTCTTCTCTTGCCTTTGCGACTCGATCCTCCAGTAGGCTCTAACCAGATGGCAAGGATGAGTAGTTCTTCAGCCACCTATCTGGCACATGGCTCTTCTGAAAAACGAGCTTCCACAACTTCCTTGTTCTTCCTTGGCCTGCCCTTCCTCTGAGGCATTTTCTATTGAGGAGATGGGGCTTCTACTATCTTCCCTTCTTGTGCAAATCCCTCCACTTTAGGTTCCACGCGGTTTGATCTAGTCTTCTCTGCGGGTAAAGGAATAACTCCTTTCATGTCTTTGGGAATGTTTTTTGCAGGTGAGAACAACTCCCAGTCATTTTGGGGCTTTGACCTTGTGATTCTGCTGCTCCGTGCACCTTTCCTCACGCTCTGAGAGGTCACCATGGCATGACCAATGTGTATTTTTCACGCAGTATATCCAACAAATGCACAAGGGGGGGATTTTGAACAAACTCGACTGGAAAGGAAAATTGCAAATAGAGTGCGGGCCTAGTTCTACGACTAGAAAGAGTGTTGAGCATTCGAGATTTATAACGAGTTGGAAAAAAGAAGGAATCATGTTGGAGGATAGTGAATTCATGGCGATGAGATGTTTTGGGTTGAGTTGCAATTTTTCCATGACAAATCCCCACATGTAGGATATAGGTGATAAGGCTTGCTGGGCATGCATGATACCAATGCCACAATTTTTCATTCCCTTGGCCTTCATGATGAACTGATAATATTTTTTTTACTTGACGATGCAACTTCCATTAACTACTTGACTCGACCTGGGGCACGTAGAGACTGGTTTCTTAACAGGAATTGACTCTTTGGAAAAGACATACCCGTACCACTTATGCAAGTTTCGACTCTGACATCCCTTCCCATCCCCAAGGGCCAACCTACCACTTGCTCATTTCAATCTCATGGTGCTATGTACCTGACTTCACATGTTTGGATGCATGGGTCATAACGTTACTTAAAACCAACTCTAACTGGAAATAAAAATGGCAGTGTTAGAAATTTCTTTGTTCGAACTATGTTTGAGGTGTCATTTACACCGTTGGAAAGATTGCGATGAGCACTTTGACTTGGCATTGTTTTTGTTGAGATTTGTGGACTTTGAATTTTTTCCCTTTTAGATCCTCCTAGATCATTGGTTGAGGGATATCATTTGGTGCATAGTTGATGCTTAGTACATGGTACATGGTGTTGGTATAGGATTGATGTATATGGTTTATCATTGAAGTTATGGTACCTGCACTTGGCATATCTTATGGTACGTGATTGGTGATATTGAGATGCATCTTCATGATGTTATGGTATAAGAGTTGATGATGATATGGTACATTTTTTGGTACATGGTATGGTACAGGTTTGATGCATAGTTGATGCATGGTTGATACAGGTTGATCTACATGGTATGGTACTGGTTCATGCACATGGTTTATGTGCATGGTATGGTGATGGTGTTGGTATCCATGTGAGTGGATATGATTGATTATGATATATCAGTGACAGTGAGAGTGATAGTGAAGGTGATAGGGACAATGTTAGTTTGGATGATTGGTTGATCATCAGGCACAAGTTGATGTGAAAGAGTGAAAATTATTGGTTGACAACGACAAGTTGATTGATGAAAGTGGTAGTTACAAGTTGATCAATGGTAGTGACAGGTTGAATATACACTTATATTTCAAGGCATAAGGAGGGGGAAAGGAAAGGGGGTTGTAGCCTTCTTTCGGTTAGTGTTGGAGAACTCATGGAGTTGGATATTCCTTCAGGTTAGTACCTATAAATCATGGGGTCATAGCCTCCTTCCGATTGGAGCCAGAGAACACGAGGATTTGGAGCTTCCTTTAGGTCGGAGCTTGCAAACTAGGGGGATGGAGCCTCCTTCCTATTGTAGCTGGAGAATTCAAGGAGTTGTAGCTTCCTTCAGGTTGGTGCCTATAAATCAGGGGGTTGGTGCCTTGTTCCAGTTGATGCTAGAGAATTTGGAAGTTGGTGCTTCCTATGAATGTATTCTTGATATATATAAGAAATAATTCCATGGTTTTCTTGCATTTGGGTTTCCATGTAAATTTTGGTGTACTATGTATCTGATGTGATATTTTTGAGTTGTACTTCTTATGTTTATATGCTCATGATATATTAAATGTAAACATAAATTATATACTGATGATAAAGTTCAAGTTTATATATTGTGATTGAAAGTGGTAAAAAGTGCTCATACTCATTCACCCACCCCCTCTGAGTATTCCAACAATTGGTATCAAATAAATTTCCTTCAATACAAATTCTAACCACTAGAGGATAGATCATGGAGAGCATTGATTCGTATAAGAATGGAATACCATAGTTTGTTGGACAAAACTATGCCTTTTGGAGCACAAGAATGAAAAATTATGTATAAGAACAGGGATTTGATGTTTGGAAATCAATAATAGAAGGATACAAAGAGCTTTCCACTCCACCAACAGATAATGATGGAAAAAAACTCAGTCAAAACAATTCAAGGGATAAAAAATCTAATTGGAATGGTCTGGTTGATTCAGTATAAGTCAATGTTATTCATTGTGATTCTGCAAAGGAGATTTGGGAAAAACTTCAAAATGTTTATGAAGTATATGCCAAAGTCAAGGCATCCAAGCTTCATACTGACATAGGTCAATTTGAACAATTGAAAATGAAGGAATATGGAGACATTTTGTCCTACATTTTACGAGTTGATGAAATAGTGAATGTGATTAAAGGATTGTGAGAAGAAGTTGAAGAATCAATGATTGTTTAGAAGATACTAAGGTATCCTCCAATAAGGTTTGATCCTAAGATTTCATCCCTAGAAGAAAGAGAAGATCTTGGTACACTAAGCATGGATGAGCTACATGGAATATTTACATCCTATGAAATGAGAACAGAACAATAAAATACATCCAAGAAAAAATAAACTTTCAAAGCATCCAAGAATACAAAGAAGAATAAAAAGTCTAAGTCAAAGCCAAATTTCATCTGCAATGATGATTCAGATAAAGATGAAGAAATATCCAACTTTGTAATAAAGTTGAAGAGAGGAACCAACAAGTACAAAGGTATGCTTCCTTTAAAATGTTTTAATTGTGGTAAAATTGGTCATTTTTCAAATAAGTTTCCTTAGGCTAAGATCAGATAGTGATGAAGAAGAAGATCTCAAGAAAGAAATGAAATATCAAAAGGGAAAAAAGAAATGAGATGAAAGGAAAGAATTCAATAAAATTCTCTACTCAAGAGAAGACAATTCCTCATCTGATGAAGATGAAATTGATTTAGAAAGAGTCTTTTTTATGGCTATAGAAACTACTAAAATAAATATTGAAAGTGACGAAGAAGAAGGTGAAGTGGATATTGAGGCAGAATTAATCAGTGCTTTAACTGAGATGGAGAAATAAATGAAGAAAAACAAATCATTCAAAGAAGAAATAATCTCCTTGAAAACCTAGCTTGAGGAAAGAAAGAGAAAAGAAGAAGTAATGCATATCTAGATGATAAAAAGATAAAAAGTGTGTGAGAAGCTTGAAAATGAAGTTGTGACATTGAGAGTTGAATTCAACAAGCGTAGCAAGAACTTGAAAATTTCTCAAGTGTTAGAAAACATTCTCAACATTGAAATGCCATACAATGAAAAATGTGGACTAGGATACAAGAATTTTCATTTTGAGGAGGGTTCAAGATCCACGATGAAAGAAATAGAACAAAATAGTTATGAAGAAGTTATCAAAGGAAGGAATCATGGTCAGCAAGAGTCAGAGAGGAATGAGTACATAAGACCTTCTACATTCAGACAAGGAAGCTTCAATCATTATGAAGGAAGCAACCAAAGAGAATATTGTTATTAGCTGAGGAAGGAATTCATAAAGACCACACAACAAAGAAGATAATTCACTCCCAGGTATCAACATTTCTTTTTGGGTCATTCTTTTACATGTACTAACTTAGGACATAAATATGTAGATTACAAAGAATATGGAAGAAATATTCAGACAAGATATGATTATGTAGCTCTCTCCAATATTTAATGTTACAAATGTCACAATTATTGTCACATAGCTCGAAATTACAGAAGCGTGATAGTTCCTCCCATGAAGGAAAACACCGATGTTGGGTATAGAGAGGTTTGGAGAATAAATGGAAAACAAGAAGAGCAAGTGAATGAAAACGAGGTCCCAAAGATCATACTCACAAGATTTGCAACAAAACAAGATCATGATGAATCTATAGGAAAAAAAGAAGATGCCAGAATCTGGGAATAGGATGAAGTTAGAATTCAGGAAGAAAAGAATGTCAGAATTTAGGAAGAGGATGAAAATGAAAATGATGAATCCACATATGAAGAGGAATATTACTCTACATTAGAGCAGATATTTTTTGAGCCATTCATCTTGGAGACTCCCGATAAATATGAATATTGAAGAGGGGGATTCTAAACAAAAAATCTACAAATCATAGAACTATCTTTCAAACAATTTTAAGTGTTTGTATTTTCAGAGTGGTTTGATGACAGAAGTGAAAAATGTATTGTGACAGTTTGATCGTCTGAGGAGCATATTTTAGGTATCAGTTGAAAGTTACAAAGAATATCAATGAATCACTTTTCAAGTAGAGATTCATGATTCTATTGGGGATTACATATATGTATTTAGGAAGGGATATATTCAGTTAAAATTGTTGCATACATGTAGAGTTTGATTTGTATATTGAACAAATAGCTTGAGAAGAAGGAATATGTTGTAATCAATAGATGTGTCAGCATTGTATGCAGTTGAGTAGCAGAGTCATGGATAGTTGTATGACTTATGAACAAACATGGATTCATGATAAATTTGGCAAGTACATAAGACATTAGTCAGATTATATTCATAAAAATGGAAGGCAACATATTGATAGGTATAATTAGTTAGTCACAAGAAGGTAAGCAGTGAAAGGCACAACAAAACAAGGGAAGATAAATTGTCAGGAAAAGCTATATCATTAGAAGGAATTTTTTGAATCACATGGTCATTGATATCTAGGCTATGAACTTTACAAGCCATAAAGACTTCAAGACAAGTAACATTTGAATTATTTTTATATATGTTAATGAATTACAAGAGGAATCACCAATAGACAAAAAGAACCAAAAGAGAGAAAGTACAAGAATCCCCACATTGGTCTACATGAAATATTGTAGATAATTCAAGGGGAGAGAAATTTATAGAGAGAGAGACCATATTAGTAGCAGGAAGATAGGGGGATACATATCAACAAGGGGTGTTACCTTTTTTATTATGATCTCAAAGAGGGAGAAAGAGAAATATCAGAAGAATGAGGATAGGGGGAGTAGCCCAAAGGGAGATACCCTTTTCCATTGATTTCAAAGGGGGAGTGAAACATGAGGAGAGAAACAAGAGAGAATTATTAGGAACATTGGTCACATGTGTATTATGAGTGTAGGAGTATGAGTGTTTCCATCAATGCCAAAGGGGATATTGTTGGATAGTTGGATGCCATTGATGTTGTTGGACAATTGGTTGTTATTTGTGTCAATAAAAGTGGTTTTCATTGATGTCAACAAATGTGATGGGAGTATTTGAAGAAGTCTCCAAATTGGTCCCCTTATTGCATATCTCTAAGCATGTCCCTCACGGGAAGACGCTTTGAGGAAGTCTACAAGAATCCCTATAGATATGGTCATGAAGCATGAAGTTGTTTAAGGAATAAGGACATGAAGGAAAATGAAAATGTAGGTAAAAAAATCATATATGGATATCCCTCATCCTAATATTTCCATCGGTAGGTGGTACATCATGTAGTTCCTCAAATTTGAGAAGATATGAGGTCATGAAGTTGGAAGCCCCGAAGAATGGTCAAGAATCCCCTAAATAGTTGCAATAAGAATTTACAAGTAATTAGTTAAAGGGTAAAATGGTTATAACAAGAAAGTATAGGTCATCCCTAAAGTCAAGTAAATAAGTCATGTGTACAAGTAGAAATACAATTCAATAAGCCTCTCATTCTAACACACATAAGTTCAATGATTATATATCATTCAAGTGATCTCTCGGTTTATCTTTTCATAGATATATGAGGTAGTGAAGTATGAGGTAGTGAATTATGAGGTAGAAAAGGGAAGTGAAGGAAAAATATGCAAATTAGATTTCAGAGGTTATCCACAGGTCAAAGTGGAGCAAGGCATGAACATCTGTGGGTCGCAATGGAAAAAGCACAGACATTTGCAGGTTGACAATGTACAGGTTGTAGATTTGTGAAAAGGACTTGAAAAAATGATATATGTTGTTTGTTGAAGATGAAATGCACTAAGTTGGTATATTGGTCTGAGATGATATACATCGGGTCTTCTTCATGAGTATATATATGTATTTTATTTGTTTGTTTGAGGCTTGTATCAAGGATGGTATGGCACATGCTTATGGAATGTATTGGAGGCCCTTTGTTGAGGTTCATGTCTTGGTGATATTTATATATTCTTGAGACATATCGTTGGTACATTATGTATCGGTGTTATGGTTCATTGTTAGAGGAACATATTTGTAATATCGACATATAATTGAGGCATATATTATGGCACATGGTATGATACATGATCAAGGTACATTGTGGGACATGGTTTGGATATTTGAAAATATGCTTGAGGTACATCTTGGTGATGTTATGGTACATTGATTAGAGACATATCTTGGCTATCTTGGTATCTGGTTTGGTATATATCATGGTGATGATATCACATGATTGAGGCACTTCACTGATGATATCCTATTGTATATGGTGGCATATGTGTGAGGCACATTATTTGATTCTTTCTTGAGTCACATCATTTGGTACATAGTTGATGCTTGGTACACGGTACATGGTGTTGGTATACGATTGAGCTATATGGTTGATCATTGATGTTATGGTACGTACACTTGGAATATAATATGGTACATGATTGGCGATATTGTGACACATCTTGGTGATGATATTATGGTACATGAGTTGATGATGATATGGTACATTTCTAGAGACACTTTTTGGTGATCTTAGTACATGGTATGATACATGTTTTGGTACATGGTATGGTATAGGTTTGATTCATACTTGATGCATGGTTGATACAGGTTGATGTACATGGTTGATATACATGGTATGGTACAGTTTCATGTACATGGTTGATGTACATGGTGTGGTGATGGTTTTGGTATCCATGTGAGTGGATCTAATTGATGATGATATATTAGTGACAGTGAAAGTGACAATGATGGTGATAGGGAGAGTGAAAATTTGGATGATTGGTTGATAATAAGGAACATGTTGATGTGACATAGTGACAGTGATTGGTTGACAATGAAAATTTGGTTGATGGAAATGGTAGTTATAGTTTTATCAGTGGTAGTGATAGGTTGAGTCTACACTTGTATTTTAGGGTGGAAAGATGGGGAAAGGAAAGGGGGTTGTATCCTCCTTCCAGTTGGTGCCGAAGAACTCAAAGAGTTGGAGCTTCGTTCAGGTTGGTGCTATAAAATCAAGGGTTTGTAACCTCCTTTTGGCTGGATATAGAGAACACAGGGATTTGGATCTTCATTTAGGTTGTAGATGGAGAATTCAAGGAGTCGTAGCTTCCTTCAGGTTTGTGCCTATAAATCAGGGGGTTGTTTCCTCCTTCCATTTGGTGCTAGATAATCTGGAAGTTGGTGCTTCCTATGAATGTATTCTTTATATATATAAGAAAGCATTTTGTTCTTTTCTCCCATTTGGGTTTCCATGTAAATTATGGTGTATTGTGTATCTGATGTGATGTTGTTGAATTGTAATGCTTATGGTTATATGCTCATGATGTATTTGTTATTAAATGAAAGACACTTCCATACTAATCCTAATAGAACATAAGAAGAATTTAATCAAGAACTAAAATGACACAAACAATCACATGGTACATGGATATTTTACCCTGAAAACCCTTAACCGGGAAAACAAACATTTCTTTGAGTGTTCTAATCTCTTTATTTATTTTTCAATTAGAATAAAAGGTTACATGTCTAAACTTGGTCCA
Source organism: Picea sitchensis (assembly GCA_010110895.2). NCBI lineage: Eukaryota > Viridiplantae > Streptophyta > Pinopsida > Pinales > Pinaceae > Picea > Picea sitchensis. Next base: position 160,795 of record SNQJ01S0041214.1, on the reverse strand, counting down.
CACCTAAGACACAATTGATATCATATCCTCTTGCTTGTGCAAGAACAACCTTGTAGCCAATTCTTCTTACATATGCATGACCAACAACCTACACTTACACATGTATTAAACTGCAAAAGTACATTCTATAATTACCTCACAACAATATTTACGGCCTTACAACATGCCTATTTATAGGATTTACAACATGAAAAATCCTAAGTATTGGCACCCAAAAATAGTTACAAATCCATGCATATCATTGGCTACAAATCCTGCAAATCCTGGGATTCTATTACAGTTGACTCCAAGTCGGGTTTACCAGTTGACTACCAATTGACCTTAATTTGGTCTCTATTTGGTCCTCTCATGACTACACTTCGACCTCTTGTAGGTTGAATTATTATTAATATATTCAAATTTGACATTACCTGTTTGACTCCCTCAAACTTTGACTTGTTGTCGATCCACCTCAAATTCAACCTATTGTCAATCCACCTCGACCTTCGACCGTTAGTTGATTCACCTCAACTAGACTTTCACTGCAAAGAATATAAAAACCAAAGATTCTCCCACTTGTTTTATTCTTTGTTGAAATAGGAGATTCTTGAACTTTTATTGGTAAACCCACGACATCAATTCCCCTTGCTTCTCTGCACCAAGAGAACTTCACAACACTCACAGACTTGGTCAACAAATCTTCTATGTTTTCCAACGTGTCTACTTTCTCTAGCAACACCTCGTTACTTTCCACCATGTCTCTTATGAAATGGTATTGTACATGCGATTAGTATTTGAATGATAAGAAGGGTTATTTTCCAGAAATATTGCGCTTTGACTGTTGCATCTTACCTTCATATCTCTCTTCTCAAACCTGATTCATGAACACAACCTTTGAATCCATACCTCTTCTTTTCTTCCATGAGTGGCCACCATGTATTCAACTTCTGTTGTTGACAAGGATACAACCCCCTGTGTCTTACTCATGCATATTATTTCTCCACCAAACATCTTGTATAAATATCCACTATTCGACCTCCGTTGATCAATCTCTCCAGCCTAGTCGACGTCAAAAAATCCATGTACATATAATTTACCATTGTGACCTCCAGGTTTTCCTTGGTAGCATATGGCATATTATTTTATGCCACATAAATACCTGAATACTCTCTTGACAACTTTCCAGTGATCCTTTCCAGGTGCCAACATGTACCTTCTCAACACTCTCATAGCATGGGAAATGTATGATCAATGGCATACCATCACATACATTATACTAACAACCACACATGCATGGGGAACTTGTGCAATGTCCTATATTTTTTCCTATGTCTTTGGACACTGTTCAACAATAATCCTTTCTCCCACAAGAATTGGCACATTCACCAATTTACAATCTTGGATGTTAAATTGTTTCATAATTGTTTCAATATATTTCTTCTGATTTATCTAGAGATTTCTAGCCTCTCAATCGCTCTTAATATCCATTCCCAAAATGAAGATAGCTGCATCGAGATCCTTCATGTTGAACTTGGATGATAGTTTCAGATTCACCTATTTTATTGTGTCCATGATGTTTCCAATCAACAACATTTCATCGACATACAAATATACATATATGAAATACCCACCTTCTTCCTTGGAATATATGCAGTGATAAATGTTTCTTCTCACAAATAAAAAACTAAGGATGTATGTGTCAAACTTATAGTATCACATCCTTGGAGATTAATTTCGACGATAAAGGGATATTTTGAGTTTGCACACCAACTCTTTCTTTCCCTTTACTACAAATCCTTCAGGTTGTTTCATGTAGATTTCTTCTTCCAAGTCCCCATATAGGAACACTGTCTTTACATCCATCTGTTCTATCTTCAGATCGAATGTTGCAGCCATAGACATTAGTACTCTAATGAAAGTTATTTTTGCAATAGGGGAAAAAAACTCACTGAAGTCGATTCCCTTGACTTGGAAATATCCTTTCACTACTAGTCAATCTTTGAAATTCTCAACTTGTTCTATGACATCCATATTCTCCTTGAACACCCACTCACTACCAAAGATATTTCTTCCACTAGGTAACTTGAATAAATCCCATGTATCATTCGTGTACAAGGATTCCATCTCTTCGACCATGGTGTCGTTCCAAATTTTACCCTTTGTTGAGTCGGCTGCCTCACCGACCGACTTGGGATCATCATCGATGGAATTTAACATGAATGTGGAATGAAAGTTGGGTGGAGTATAGATTTCAACTGGTTTTATTACTCTTTCTAACCTTATTACCACCAGAGTCAATTTTTCCACGTCTTCCTCAAATTCAGTCGACTAATCTGAATCAACTTCTTTGTTCCTTTGTTCAAACCTCACTCATCATGATTATTCTCAGTGTGAAAAACTTCCTCGAATTCAGAATTACCTATGACTTCTCTGAAGATCACATCTTGACTATACAATTTTCTCCTTGATGTAGGATCCTAGAGCTTATCTCCTTTTGTTTGTTCTTTGTATCCGATGAAAATACATTTGTCTACCTTCTTGTCCAACTTGCTCCTATTTTCCTTTGGAGCATGCACAAATGCATCATAGCCAAAAAATTTGATATGGTCCACTCAAGGATTCTTAACAAACCATACCTCATTTGGATTTGTGTCGACTAGCATCAACGAAGGAGACATATTCACCAGATATTTTGCAGTTTTAACTTCCTCCGCCTAGAATTATTGTGCAATCCTAACACCATTGAGCATGCTTTTTACCCTATCAATCAATGTTCTATTCATTCTCTCAAAAACTCCATTTTGTTGTGGGGTATATGTTGTGGTATTTTTCCTTTCTATGCCACAATTCTTATAGAACTAATAAAATTTCTTTCCACAAAATTTACCACCATTGCTACTCCTCAACACTTTAATCCTATTCTTTGTCTAGTTTTCCACAAGATATTTAAACTCCTTAAATCTATAGAAAACCTCTGATTTCTTCCTCATGAAACATATCCATGTCTTCCTGGAAAAATAGTCTGTGAAGGAGACATAACACAGGGATACACCAAGTGAAGGAACTATAATCGGGCCAAAGACATCACTATGTACTAGTTATAGAATACCATTTTCCCTTGTCGCTCCAGATGGGAACCTCACCTGACTTTGTTTTCCATATATGCATTGTTCAAAAAAGTCGACTTATAAACCACATTTAGAAAGACTTTGACCATACTTTTTGTTTGTATAGATCAAAGTGTTTTTTCTCTAATGTGTCCCATCCTCTCGTACCATATCCTGATCAGTTCCATTTCATCATGTCTTGTCGATTCGACTTCAACTGACTTAGCTTGAGTCAAGTTGAGTTGTGTTGACATAGAGTCGATCCGATTTCGGGAGAAATGATGTTGTTACATCCAATTGAGTCAACCTTCCCTAACAACTTGTATAGGGTACCAATCCAAACTCCCTTCTTTAATACCATCACACCTATGACCATCTTGCATGAATTCTTATGAAACACAGTATGCACACCTGCATCACTCATCTTCCTAACATATATTAGGTTTCTTTCCAAACCTAGAATGTGTAGCACACCTAGAACGGTTCTTTTCCTCCCATCCTGTAGTGTCAGTCAAACACTTCCTCATCCGACAATTCTGGTTTTCGAGTCATCCACCAAGAACATATCAGCCCCATCATATCTTCAATATTCACATAACCATTCTTTATGTGGTGTCATATGATAGGATTCTCCTGATTAGATCAACCAAACATATTGATCTGACTGTGTCTTGGATGACGCCAGGTACACATCACCTCCCTTGTTTTATGTCATCTTTCTCTTAGTCAACTACTTCACATAAGATCCATCAATGAATTATGTTGCATTCGACTTATAGTCCTTTTTAAAATTCCCATCTTTACTGCATTTACAACATCTTCATGTTGACTGAACTAGATATTTATATATACCCTTCGAATTAAAATTTGTACTAGAGAATCTTCCTTTATCTCTTTCTACTGGTCGACCTCTCACTACTAGAGCATATTTAGTTGATCATTCCATGTTCTTTCTTCTCATTTCTTCCAAAAACCGAGAAAAAACCATGTCCTCTAGCTCTAGTGTGGTTACATTACTCCCAATAGCCATGACTATGATATCCCAGGAGTCTGGAAAAGAAAATAATAGGTCGATACACTTCTCCTCATCATTGATATTAAAATCCATAGACTATAATTGGATTAAAACAGTATTAAACACATTTTAATATTTAATCACTGAACTTCCATCACTCATACTTAGAAGATACAATTTCTTTCTGAGAAAGATCTTATTTACCAAAGATTTCTACTGGTATAAGATTTCCATCTTGTCCCATATTTTCTTGGCTAAATATTCACCTGAGACATTCAACGACACCAAATATGCAAGACAAATCCGAATCATACTTCTTACTCTTATTTTGAGTTTATCCCATTCTTCCATTAACATGCTTGTTGGTTGGGTACCTGGACAAACTGTTTTCCATTGTGATCGATCTATAATAAAATATTCCATCTTAAGCTTCCAAGTGTCAAAATTCTAGCCATCGAACTTTTTTATCTCTATTATGGAACCACTCTCCATTCTTTACCACGATATTTAACACAATTTATGACTTACGACTCTTACTATACCTAGGGTGTAGTTCTCAGATTCAATACTGGAAAATCAAGATATGATATACTTGCAAATCATAACACTGCTCTTATAACTCACTTGTCAGAGCAAACCTAAGCTTTGATGCCACATGTCAGGAAGTGAAAGAAACTTCCACACTAATCCTAGTAGAAGAGAACAATAATTTAATAAAGAACACAAATGACACAAGCAATGACACAGTACATCGAGATTTTACCCTAGAAACCCTTAATCAATAAAACCAACATTCCTTTGAGTTTTTTGTTCTTTGTTTGTCTTATTCAATTAGAATAAAATGTTACATGTCTAACCTTGTTCCACCTCTAATACACAATCGACATCATACCATCTTTCATGCACAAGAACAACCCTGTAGCCAATTCGTCTTACATATGCATTAACCTACACAAGCACATTCTACGATTACCTCACAACAACATTTATGACCTTCCAACATGCCCCTTTATAGGATTTACAATAGGAAAACCCCTAAATATTGGTGTCCAAAAATCGTTACAGATCCATGCATATCATTGGCTACAAATCCCGCAAATCCTGAGATTTTGTTACAATCAACTCCAAGTCAGGTTTACCAGTCAACTACTAGTTGACCTTAATTTGGTCTCTAGTTGATCTTCTCACACCCACACATCGACCTCTTTTTCGGTTGAATTACTATTGATATATTTCACTTAGACTTTACCCGGTAGACTCCCTCGAACTTTGACTTGTTGTCAATCCACCTCAACTTTGACTTGCTATCGATCCACCTCGGCCTTTAACCATCATTTGATTCACCTAGACTCAACTTTCACAGTAAAGAATATAACAACCCAACAATAATGAATGAAATCATAAATGATATACTTTTGATAAATTTGAAGTTTATATATTGTGATTGAAAGTGGTAAAAAGTGCTCATACTGATTCACTCCACGTTCTATCAATATTCCAACACCACCTTCTTACACGCATTCAATCATTATCTTTGGGAACACTTAATCATAAATTAGAAGGTTCATACAAAATAATGATAATTTCAGGATTGTGGGTTGGACTAATATCCATGAATAATTCCCTCTTGGACCCCTCTCTCTTGTGGAATCATATCCTCCCCATCGTTCTTCATATCTTTTGTATCACAACCAACTATTACAAATTTGATCAATTATTTAATGCATATAAATACAGTTCATACCCCTACCACATTAAATCAATACGAGATCTTCACCCCAACACATTGACTCACTAGCCTAATTAATATTTATACAATTACATTATAATTCATGTAGATTAAAATTGGGGATGTTGCAAATCAACATATAGGCTATCCGACCTAATATCACATAGGCATTTCATCCTAAATATAAATACATGGACACCCCTACCCTAAAAATCATAAATACATAGGTGCTTTGATCCCAAAACATAAATACATATCTCACTGAAATTCTCCAACAACAATCCCGATTTACACTAGCCCTCTCCCTCTTGAATTTCCCAATGCAAGGAATGTATCCCTTCACTACTCTCAGCCCATCAGGTGTCCCATTTATTTATCAAGGCTAACCCAAGGAATGTTCCCCCATCACTATACTTAGTCCATTGGATTTCACCATTCATTTATTAAGGTATCTTTGGCAAATGTGACTTAGAATCTCACTATTGGGAACTCAAGGAAACTCGCTGCTAGGAAAGCTACCATAAAAATAACTAGCAACAACCTTGTTTTTGTAGTGAAACTCACATAGGAATTCACTCTTCAGTCTGAACAAACTGCTAAATATATTCCATTGTTTATTTGTTCCTATAGAATCCATTAATAAAATATACCCTTTATATCCATTATCATTTAAAAAATATGTTATTTACAAGAGTTTTCAACTCTAGAATATAAGCATTTATTCAAAACAAATTTGCGATCATAAACCGATACTCATCTGTATGGTTATCTTGTGCTTCACAAATAAAATACTTACCAAATTAACGAGAACTCTATAGAGTTCTTGTTTTTTTGGGGGTCACATTTTTTACCTCATTTTGAAAATTTGTTCCATAGGTAGCACCCCCTCCCTTTTTATATTGTTTTTTGATATTTTAAATCTTGTTATCCATAACGTATCTACATTAGTTTTTTAAATGTTTATTTTTTCATCTATTTTCTATTTTTTCTAATTTTTTTCAACGATGTTTTTAATCATTTTTACATGTTTATTTCAATGTTAAAAATGTTGTATACAATTTACTTTTTTGAAATAAATATTTTTCATATAATTGTGACTGCTTAATTAATTTATGGTTCCATACTTTTAAAATATAGTGGAAAATATCATTTTTAACACATTGTTTACCTTTACTTCAATACATAGAAAATATTTGTAGTTAAATAACACTATTTTTACATATTTAACAAAAACAATATACATTTTAAAGACAAATATAATAAAAAAACCTATACATTTTGGTACCTATCCGTTTAAAATAACATGTCAAATAAATCATTTTTATGGACATAATTGAACAAAAATAGTGATTTTTTTTTTAAATTAACAATTTTTTTTCCATATATTTATACATTTGAAATAAAAAAAATGACAACATTTCATGTCATTTTCGCTAGTATAGTGAGCCACATACAAATAAAAGTAAAAGTAAAATAATAAAAAAGATTCATCATAAAGAAACAATAGATACATATTCATTCTTATTTTAAAATGTGAAAGTCAAAACATTATAGTTATAGCTCATAAAAAATTTGCAAAATTGAGCATCGTTTTCAAGGGCATCTTAAAACTAATCAACAATAATATATCCCAAATTCATCATTCTCAACAGACACATTATCATCTTCTTGGACACCATTATGTGCTTCCATTGTGTCATTTTTCTCTTCCATTGGGTCTTTGATATCTGCAAGTTCTCCAAAGTGATCCTTTCCATTCAATCCTCCTAATGGTACTTGAGGTTTCTTTGACATTTTTTCCACCTTTGATTCATTAAATCTCGTTTCTTCAAGCCAATTTCTTGTGTTTCATTTGGAAGATGTAGAATAACATTAATTATTTGTTGAATGAAACGACACTGTAGTGGGTCACTTTCAATGGCTATGCAATTTCTTTCTTTTTTGTAAGAAACAAGCTAGTGTTGTACCTAATCACCAAATACAAAATAAATAATTAAGTTAAATAATATAAAAAGACATAAATTAAAAATAATAAATATCGAAACATGATTTCATAAATGTTAGATCATAATTCTTACCTGAACCGAGAACAAATCCCAAACCCAATCTCCTTCATTTGAAAATGTATCTATAAGATAATTAATTAATGCTTGTGGTTTTTGATAAATGTTAACCATATCTCATTTCAAATCATTTTCCTCATATGTTAGCTTTCTAACCACAACATTGTAAACCAATAAACTATTAGGATTCCATCCATCCTTTACATAGACAATAGTAGAATTATAAGAATGATATTTTGTCTACGTTGCAAGATGTATATTCTCAATATCATGTGTAAATGGTTCTCTATTGGAATTCTGAATATTAGTCTTGTTCCTATAACATAAATAAGTACAAATTCAATTAACTTGTGAATTAGTAAAATTGATTTGTAATCATAAATGCTAAACATACACTTTCAATATCTTATCAAATAAGTTGCATCCTTGTATTTTATTTTCCCTTGAAGACTGATTGTACTAATCCTTGTTGTGTGTATGAACAAAAAACCAGAAATATCCAAAATGGTGATGTTGTGACTTCCATAAATCCCATAATCAGTTTATTGAAATATTGGTAAGTATAAGACTCAGTATCATATCCAATGTTTTGGACATTATAACCATGAGGGATATCCATAATAACTATGGGGTATTATTTTTTAGGAACAATATTTTCGATTTGTTCAGAATCACCTAATATCACTTTATATTGAACAATTCAGAGCACATTCCAAATGTATTGATCAAGGGTGTCATCAAGTTCAACAGTCCGAACACATCTCTGTATTTCTCTTTCAATCTTGACATTTTTAATAAAACTTTTGAAGGTTTCAAGTACTCCATATACATTCTTCTTTGACATATTTAATGAAACAAACAAACACACACACACACAAACACACATATAACTAATATAATATAAATAAATTAACCTACAAACAAATAATATGAATGCAATAAATCAACATACCTTTTTTAATGCAAGACAAAATTGTTGCAATAATATTGTAGATCTTGAATATGTATAATTGAGTTTAACATCATCCTGAATCTCTTCATTCAACATCTTAACCATTTCCTCTTGTATTCTCATATACACATTGTGACTAAATTTAAAAACAAAATAATGTTACAATGATATATATAATAAAATACATAGAAAATTGATATGTTAAACTGAAAAAAATATATATAGATTTTTTTTTGTCCTAACACAAATACAAATAACTCAACAAACTTAATTTTTAAATTCATGACACATTTATTCCATTGACAATTCACCCAACCTTACACGTGATAATATATCTATGATAAGTTTCCCATCCTTCACTCCTTGTATCATTCTCCAAGATGATATAGTCATATCTTCTGGAAAATTCTTGATTTCAGGACCTGTCTCACTTGTGATACATATTAAGGGTTTATCCTTCTTAACTCTCTGAATTTTTATGCCAATATTTTTCAATAGATTAAATATCTCATCTATCAAATCTCATACCTCTCCAGTTATAAATCCCAATTGAAAATAACTATCTGTAATGACCTCCTATCCACAATGCGTTCCCAAACGCCCAACAAACTATATTCTCCTCATGGCCAAAACGGCGGTAAAAATTTAAACATTTCCAACACAAACTCACAATAACATTGCGGAACGAAAATGCCGAAATTATAATAATGCCATAACAATTCCACAATTTCAACATCAATAACATTAAATTACCGAAAGTAAAATGCATTATATTTCACCATTAAAATCATACCGTTGCCACTCGCCCACTTCGGAGACGTCCCTCGCGCTGTGCTGCTTCCCTCGCTCCGTGCCGCTTCTGCTTGCCGACCAAAGAAAGATCACCGGTACCTCCCAGCCAACGCTAGGGGTACTCTTCTTCCCCCTTAGCCCCCCGAGCCGCAAAGGGGCCACACAAGAACCA